>JAVJIF010020887.1:0-83984 GCA_038442645.1 Agave tequilana | reverse complement strand
TTGATTTTAAATCCTCAGTGGCAATCAAAACCGTGGAAAAATCAATCCAAGTAGATAATAACGAACAATCAATAAAACTATTAAATGAAGAAGACTTATTACCCTTTATTAATAAATACAATTTTATCCATATTGGGCTGATTCAATAACCTTAAAACCTTTAACACTTCACGGGTTAAATGCTTCCTTACTAACCTCATTAAGAGATGGTAGATGCTTAGACTATGTTCAATCTCTAATGGGAGTTATGCAAAGTAGCCTTTGTCATGGCCCAGTTTATTTAATGTATATCCAAATTTAAGTCTATCCTTGATAGATCCAAATATATTAGAGGCAGCCACACTAAATATAAAAACGAATGGCTATAATTTTATACCTGGATCTGAAACAATTGCAGTAATATTTAGAATTCACTATAAAGTATTATATAGTTATAGTAGGATACCTGAAACGGATCAAATTAGTAGATTGTGTCTCATGCATATACTTTTAGTAACTAATTTCTTAATTAATAATTGAATAATTCAAGTAAAGAAAACATGTTGATTATATCAAAATTCGGAGTACCAATATATTCGTCATGGGCGGAGACGCTATTGCTGATATAATAACTTCTATAAGAAATGCTGACATGAGTGCTAAATACATTAGCACCTAAAGCTAAGTAAATAACTAAACCGGCAAAAAAACAAATTTATTATCCTCAAATATAGCAACAAATAGAATCTTAAAATGGAAGAAATAAATTTTTCACATAATTGGTTACTAACTTCGTCCATTCGTCCTAGACCTGTAATAGAAACAGACTTAGACCAAATAATTCAGACTGAGGATGGAGAGGTAAAAGTTAAATTTAATCCAAAAAGAATAACTAGAATCTCTAATTCAAGAAATTCTAACTTTGAAAATCAATCAGTTAAAAGTGATAATGATACTAGAAGAGATAAAGAATTAGAAGTTCATGGAATAAAATATCTATTCCTCAATAGCCCATCCAATTTGCGAGATGCCTAATCTAGACTCTCCTACACAATCAGACATGAATTTTAACATTTAATGGATTTTTCACCTGGAAGCTTGCCAATAATATATCTGAATCTCGAGTATAATAAAGACATTCATTTAAAACAATGGTTCAAAAAAACTTTTCCTATTGAAAAAAATACTATTACAAAGATGAATATTATAAATATCTTACTCGAATAGATAAATTAAGACTCTTTTCAGAATGGTTCATAGAAATCTATATAAATGATGAAATTAACAAACCTAATGTGCTTGAAGACCATTATAAATCTTGGGCTACTATGAGTGGGAGGAAAATAAATGCACTATATCCACCATGAGAAACCATAAAAATTACTATTACTACTTCTGCCTCAGATTACACTGAAGCAGCGCCTTAATCAAAGTTTTACCTGAGCCAGGGAAGAAGTAATAAAAGAATTACAGAAGTAATTAAGTAAAATAATTATACAAATGTTTATGTCCAAATTCTAGGGTAACAATTAACCAGAATAAAATCTCCCATAGAAATATTAATAAATAAATTGAATCAAGTTGCACAATTAGAACCTCCTTTATTAAAGAAGGAAGAAAAAAATAAATTATGTTCCGATAAACCACCTCCAGAGGTTACTGGACTTAAACTTCATTCTCAAACAGAAGAAATTTACTTCTTTAAAAAGAACAATTAAAAAAGGCTAATCTAAATACTATTCAGGAAAATTCATCTGATCAAGAACTGGATGAACCTGAAGAATCTATATCAGACATCTCTAATGAAGACAACTTAGACAACTTAGATTTAAATCAAATAGTCGATATTGAAGACTCTTTTAGAGAAAGTATGAAACCTACTGAAATAAATAAATTGAATTTTAAGCCATGAAGAAGGGCTGATAAGTATTATTATAAAAGACCAACCCCAATGGATATTTTGTTTGAGGAAAATGATGACTTAATTTCAAAATTCTTATCATGGAAACTCTATTTATGAATGGAACATTGATGGTGCTTCCGAGAAGGTAATTCATGATCAATTACATAAAATGATGATGTATGCTACTGTCTATAAGCAGAATAATAATTCTAACAAAGACATAACTAATTTTATTACTTGCAGTTTTACTGGCATTTTAAAGGGCTGGTGGGATCATTGTATCACATCAGAACAAAAATCAGAAATATTTAATGTCATTAAAATCGAAAATAATGCACCGACTCATGGCGCAGTCTATACATTAATGATGACTATTTTGGAGCACTTCACTGGAGAAGTGACAGATCATGGGAAAAAGAACAGAACTCTCCTTAGAATTTTAAAATGCCCAACTTTAACTCATTTTAGATGGTATAAGGATACCTTCTTAAGCAGGGTAATGCTACTCCATGATGCTAACAATGTACATTGAAAATCTAAACTAATTGATGGACTGTCAAATCTTTTTGCTGAGAGAGTGAGGAAAACTCTAGAGATTAAAATAATGGTACTATACCATATCATAACTATATACATGAAAATCTAATAAATTCATGTATCCAAGAAGGACTAGCCCTATGCAATGACTTGAGATTAAGGCACCAATTAAAGGTCCAGTTAATTTCTAAAAAAAAGCAATTAGGTGAATTTTGTAGCCAATTCGTCATAGATGGGGTAAAACCTCCAAAATATATTAAGAAAAGACATAATGCTTTAAAAGGCCTACTCAAAACAATAAAAGCTATAAAGCTTATACAAAAAGAAAAATAAAGAACAAAAGGAACTATTTCATAGAAAAGATAATGCAAAGGTTAAGAGGCAAAAGAACATAAAATGTTATAAATGTGATAAATTAGGCCATTATGCTAATAGATGCTACACTAAAAAGAAAATTGGAGAAATTGAAGACGAAGGTCTCAAAAGAACATTATTAAAAATAATGATTAATTTTGCTTCAGAAGAAGACCAATCTTCTTCTTCTGAAGAAGATTCCAAAGAAGAGAAATATCAGAAATGTAATGATCAATACTGCACCCTTGATCAATTAAACTATTATAAGTGCATAGTAGAAATGAATGGACTCTATGTCCTGACTACTGATGAAAAGAAAAGCTTACTGGACTATGTAATGAACAATAAAATGGATACAATAATAAAAAATAAAATAATAGAATTAATAGTTACTATAAAAGAAAAAGAAAAATACCTAGAATAGACAATGTTTATAAACTTTCTGAAGTTCTTGAAAGATACAAAAATAAAGAAAAGAAACCAATAACTATTTAAGAACTACATCAAGAAATCACACATTAAAAATAGAAATAAAGACTTTAAAAAAAGAAAATGAAACGCTAGACTTAAGATTAACTAAGTTAGAACAGAATAAAGACAATAAGGTAGAGGAACTTCATAACGAAAAACTATAAGAAACTAATCATGAGTCTCCTAACAAAAAAGATCAATTCTTACAAACAACGGATTTATAATAATAATCCAAAAATAGTATATAAATATCAACTTACTTAATAACAATGAATTCTATATTCAAGACTTAAAAGCACTTGTTGATAGCGGTGCTGATCATAATTGTATAAAAGAAGGACTGATACTATTAAAATACTGCGAACACACTACACAAACTTTAAGTGCTGCCAATAATAAGGCACTCACTACACCATATAAGGTTACAGATGTAAATATTTGTAAAGATAAAGTTTGTATCCCTTTACACTTTCTAATAGTAAAAGAAATATCACAACATGTCATACTAGGCACTCCTTTCTTAGGAAAGTTCATGCCAATTAACCAAATTGATAAACATGGTATAGTTACCTGTTATAAAGGTCAAAATAACCTTTGAATTTATAACTAATCCTATAATTAAACTTCTAAATAAAGTCAAAGAAATTTTTTTAAAGAAAAATCAAATCAATTTCCTTAAAGAAGAAATTGTCAAAACAAATATGGCAAGACAATTACAATCTAGCCAACTTCAAACAAAATTAACATGTAGAAGAAAATTTTAAATCACAAATATATAGTAATTTACCCAACGCCTTTTGGGAAAGAAAACAACATTTGTTTCTTTACCCTATGAAGAATCTTTTAATGAAAAAGATATCCCTACCAAGGCAAGACCTTACCAAATGAACAATGAATACTGAGAACTCTGTAAGAAAGAGATTAATGATCTCTTAAATAAAAACTTAATTAGAAAATCTTATTCTCCTTGAAGTTGCACAGCCTTTTATGTTAATAATGCAGCTGAAAATGAATGTGGCGTTCTAAGATTATAATAATTACAAATCACTTAATAAAGTATTAAAATGGATTAGATATCCTATCCCCTAAAAGAGACTTATTAAACCGAATAGTAAATGCTAAAATATTTTCAAAATTTGATTTAAAATCTAGATATTGGCAAATACAAATAAGTGAGCAGGATTGATATAAAACTGCTTTCACTGTTCCATTTAACCATAACGAATGGAATGTAATGCCTTTTAAACTAAAAAATGCTCCATCAGAATTTCAAAATATAATGAATGATATATTCATGAACCATACTAATTTTATATTATCTTATATTGATGATATTCTAGTATATTCTAATACTATTGACGAGCATTTTAACATCTAAATATATTTAAATCTTTATTATAAAAAATGGTCAGTAATATCCGCCCCTAAAATGAAACTTTTTCAACAAGAAATCAGATTTTTAGGCATAATATTATTAATGGAACCATAATTCCAATAAATAGAAGCATTGAATTCGCTTCTAAATTTTCAGATGAAATAATTGATATAAAACAACTGTAACGATTTCTAGGCGCATTAAATTATATAGCAGACTACTATAAAGACAGCCAAAACACAAAAATCTTGGATGATAGACTAAGAAAAAATGCAAAAGCTTGGTCCAAAGAACATACTGAATCAGTAAAAAGAATAAAACAAAAGGTTAAGAATCTTCCTTATCTGCATCTTGCAAACCCTGAATAGTAGAGACTGATGCTAGTGGTATTAGATTTGGAGGAATTTTTAAACAATTAAACCCAAATAAAAAATTAGAAGAATTAATTAGCTTCCATTCTGGTAAATGGAATCCAACCAATATAATTACTCAACAATTAAAAAGGAACTTCTTGCCATAATAAAATGCATACATAAATTTCAAGACGATTTGCTTAACAAAAATTTTTTATTAAGAACTGACTGCAGTTCTGCTAAATCTTTTATAGAGAGGATGTTAAGAACTTAGTTTCGAAATAAATTTTTGCTAGATGGCAAGTAGAATTATCTATTTTTGATTTTGATATCGAATATATTAAAGATCGAGACAATTCTCTACCTGATTATTTAACCCGTGAATTTTTGCAGTTTAATGTAGGATTCTAGTGCAGGTAGAGGCCGAGGATGTGGAAGAGGCAAAACTCTCTAGCTTGTCCTATCCAAGCCTAATACGGGGAGGCCTTTAATATCGCCTAATTCTCATAATTCTCCTCATCTTCATCAGGCAATATTCCTGATAGGGAAGAATCTTCTCACAAATTTCAAATAAATAAAACTTCAACTTATAAAGAATTCTTGAAGTTGAAGTAATATTCTACTAGAAAAATACATCAGAGTTAATTATAACTCTTGAAAAGAATAATATTCTTAATTATTTCCAATTACCTTGTAGAAATATCATGTCTCTCTCTTGGAGAAAAAAGAGAAACCACTTAACAATAAGCAATACTCCTCTAACTTTTTCTGAACAACTAGTATTCTTTCTCCATACTAGACAACAACTTACTCAAAAATTAATCGAGAATTTTCCTTCTGAAATCTATCACAAAATATTTTAAACACCTAGTACTGCTGAAGCCAAATTACTCCATAAAATAAATCAACTTCATCACACATTCCTTAGAGGATCTTATCGAGTCATTAACTCAAAACTTCTATTCTAAAACTTCTGTTAACCCCAGTCACTCTCCAATCAGAAAAAATTTGGGCCATAGAAAATTGTCTCTGTTATGAATTAGTCTCTCACTCCTATTTAGACAGAATACACTTATTTCCTACCTTAACTACTGCCTCTCTAAAACTAAGGAACCTTTGTTCAGATAAATTATATTTTAAATTTCTCTCAACTCCACCCACCTGGGAAAATGAAGAATATAAATCAGCCTAGCATCTAGTTTTCATCACTAAATATTATGGCTAGTGGGACTCTCAGCCAATCCAATTCCTTACAACAATCGGAGCAGAATTCTATACTGAGGGACAACCAATACCTCCAGAAGTTTCCGGCATAAATCTCGACATAGATAAAGTCTTTATCCAGCAACTGATGCAGAATAATATGGAGTCTTTGAAAAACACGTAGAGGGGGGGTGAATAGGTGTAATTGCTAATCTAACAATCTTTTTAAAACTAAGATGGATGAATGATGTAACGATCTCTCAAAACAAGACTAAGAGTCGAATACCCCGTGAGAGGTTCTGAACTCCTTCCTCCCAATTCCCCTTGAATGGGTTAGAGGTGCGCAATGCAACCTTGTTGTATGAGAATTGATCGAACAAAGAATGAATAATATGCAATGATGAAATGCACACAAGATATATCACAAGTATCACAAACTAGAGGCAATAACACAAGGAAAGAAAACTAGATCTCAAGCAAGTAAGTTAAAGCAATAGAGTGCAAGAGAAATTTAAAGCAATATGGATACAAAGCAATCGCAAACACAAGATGTTTGTTTCGAGGTTCGAGCCACCGCTCTACTCCCCGCCTTCACCTCCGTGAAGGGTTTCCACTATCCACCGAGGACGATTACAACGGTCTACCGAAGACCCGCGCACCGAGCTCCACCGCTTACAATAACCTCTACCGAAGAGGTGTCTCCACAAGAACAAGAAGAGGAACAAGCAACCAAAGTGATCACAATAAGATCACTAAACTCTTTACAATATCTCTCTCTTTTATAACTTCCTTATAGAATGAGTAAGGGATTTTTGGCTCTATGAAGTGTAGTGAGAAAAACTCAGTTGTAGAATGAAATTTGCTAACAACACAACTGAAAACAAGCTCAAGAAAGAGTTGGAGATGAAGAGCTTAAACACTTTTCTTTTCTTTTTGAAAACTATGAAAACTTGAGGATTTTTTCTTAGTCTTTGTAAGAGACTCTTCTCCTCTATTTATAGGGAGAGAAATAGGTTAAAAACAATTTATTTTAAGCTTATTTGCTCTAAAAAAGATCTCCAAAACCTCAGAAAAAGTCTGCCAAAACAGATTAAAAGATAGATTTCAGAATTGCACAAAAGAGGAAAGATCCGTTGGGCTTTTGCAGGCCGGCGGTCGACCGCCCGGGTCGACTGTCCACTCAGCTGGCAAAGAGCCGTTGAGCTCCGGTCGACCCCAGGGTCGACCGTCCTCTAAAAGAAAAACACAGTTTTCTACTGGCGGTCGACCAGGCGGTCGACCCAGAAAACCCGAGAGCAGACTGCTAGCAGTCGGTCGACCCGAGCGGTCGGCCGACAGACGTGCACAAGTGTGCACGTCCTGATACAGGCGCCGGTCGACCGGGCCGGTCGGCCGGTCAAGCCTGAAACAGAAAAACAGTAGCAGGACTTTGGAGAATTTTGTTGTAAAAATATTTTGAAGTAAAAGATATCTAAGTATCATGATAAAAAGAGTATATATGATTTAAATATGATATATGTCTTTGTAAAACATGGAGTCATGTATCTTTGTCAAGTCATGAGAAAAACTTAGAAAAAAAATTTTAACTATGAAAAACTTGTATACATAAATGTGTGTGTGTATCCTAAAGCCAATTTTTCAAAACTCAAACTTTAACAAACTATTTCTTACATTGGTTCTAAGTACTACAAGTGCTTCAAGAGGGCTTTCACCATATGATCCTCAAGACTTATTCTTGAGCCCAAATTGAGTTGACTTGAGTCCAAAACACTTTCCTTTAGGGAAGAACCCTTCTAGTTTGGTTAGAACCCTGAAACACACTTAAACAACAAACATTATTTGTACAAATAACTAATATGTTTTGTAATCATCAAAACACACTTAAACACGGGTGATTGTAACTTTGGGCCAACAATCTCCCCCTTTTTGATGATGACAAAAATATAAGTTATTTAAACAAAAATGGAAGAAGAGCTTTGGAAAGCTCCCCCTCAAATAATGCTATGTATAAAACATGACAATGAGTAAGATACATAAAGCATTGAAAACACAATAGTTTTGTTAAAAAAAAAACTTAAATAAACAATAAACAAACAAACAAACAACAAACTTATATCAACAACAAACAAACTCATATAAACAACAAACTTATACTTTTTCTCCCCCTTTTTGTCATACATCAAAAAGGGTTATACAAAACAAACAAAAACAAAAGAAATTTTCTTTAAGAATCCATAATGCAAACATTCAACTCACCACAAATAAAAGAAAATCTAGCATAATCCAATGGTTTAGTAAAAATATCGGCAAGTTGAAAATCGGTTGAAACATAATCATTATCAATATCACCTTTCTCATAATGATCTCTAAGAAAGTGATACCTAATGTCAATGTGTTTGATTTTACTATGTTGATTTGCATTCTTTGTCATGTGAATTGTACTAGTATTATCACAAAATATTTTAACATGATCAAAGTGTAAATCATAGTCGAGGAGAGTATGTTTCATCCAAAGAACTTGTGCACAACAAGCTCCGGCTGCAACATACTCTGCCTCGGCGGTTGAGAGGGCTACCGAATTTTACTTTTTGGAAGACCAAGATACAAGACAATTACCAAGGAATTGACATGTTCCACTTGTGCTCTTCCTATCTACCCTACAACCCGCATAGTCGGCGTCCGAAAAACTCTTCATTTCAAATAGTCCGGTTTTCGGATACCACAAACCCATTTCAATTGTGCCCTTAAGGTATTTAATAATGCGTTTTACCGCTACTAAATGAGACTCCTTAGGACATGATTGAAAACGAGCACAAAGACAAACGGAAAACATGATATCCAGCCTACTAGCCGTCAAATACAATAAACTACCTATCATGCTACGATAAAGTTTAATGTCTACACTTTTACCTTGTTTATCATTATCAAGCTTGGTAGTTGTTGCCATGGGAGTTTTGTTCACTTTAGCGCCTTCAAGCCCGAACCTCTTGATGAGTTCCTTTGTGTACTTGGCTTGATTGATGAAGATCCCATCCTTCCTTTGCTTGATTTGGAGTCCAAGGAAATAGTTGAGTTCCCCCATCATAGACATTTCAAATTCTTCCTTCATGCATGATTCAAAAGCTTGGCAAAGAGATTCATTAGTAGAACCAAATAATATCATCTACATAAATTTGCACAATAAGAATATCATTTTCTACATGTTTTGTAAACAATGTTGTATCAATTTTTCCTTTCTTAAAACCATTTGAAATTAAAAATGAAGAAAGTCTTTCATACCAAACCCTAGGGGCTTGTTTTAAACCATAAAGAGCTTTATCTAATTTAAACACAAAATCCGGATGTGTAGGATCAACAAACCCGGGGGGTTGTTCAACATACACTTCCTCTTCAATAAAACCATTTAGAAAAGCACTTTTAACATCCATTTGAAACAATTTAAAATCTTTATAAGAGGCAAATGCTAGTGTCATCCGTATGGCTTCAAGCTGTGCTACGGGTGCAAAGGTTTCTTCAAAATCGATTCCTTCGATTTGAGTGTAACCTTGGGCAACTAACCTAGCTTTATTCCTAACAACGTTACCCGATTCATCCAACTTGTTCTTAAAGATCCACTTAGTACCAATTGTTGGTCTATCGTGGGGCCTAGGAACAAGGTGCCAAACTTGGTTGCGCTCAAATTGATTGAGTTCCTCTTGCATGGCTAGCAACTAATATGAATCGGCCTCGGCTTCGAGGACGTTCTTGGGTTCAACATGAGAAATAAATGCATAATGTCCACAAAAATCATGAAGTTTAGAGCGAGTGGTTACCCCTTTAGATACTTCACCTATGACGAGGTCCTTGGGATGATGAGGATTGTATCTCCAATCCTTGAAAGTTGTTGAGTAGGCTCCACTTCATTTGTTTGATTTTCATTTCCTTGAGCCTCTTCTACTTTAGCTTCACTTCCTTCATCATCTTTTGGCTTGTCTCCCATAGTAGGTGTATCCTCCAAGGTCACTTTCTCCAAGCCTTCATTCAAAGCATCTATTTCTACAACATTCTTAACAAACAAGTTAGATTCTTCAAACTTAACATGTATAGATTCCTCAATAGTCAAAGATGATCTATTGAAGATTCTATAAGCTTTACTAGTATTAGAATAACCCACAAAAATTACCTCATAAGCTTTAGCATCAAATTTTCCTAAATTATCTTTTGTATTTAAAACAAAACATTTGCATCCAAAAACCTTGAAATATGAAACATTTGATTTTCTAGAAAAGTACATTTCAAAAGAAGTCTTTGAAGTATTTTTACACAAGAAAACACGATTTGATATATAGCATGATGTATTTACGGCCTCGGCCCACAAATAATGTGGTAGACCATATTCACTTAGCATTGTCCTAGCCATCTCTTATAAAGTTCGAATTTTCCATTCAACTACTCCATTTTGTTGTGGAGTTCTAGGACAAGAAATTCATGCTTTATTCCATGTTCTTCACAAAAAGTGGTAAAGGGTAGGTTAATGAACTCACCTCCTCTATCACTTCTTATCCTTAAAATTGAAACATCCTTTTCTTTTTCAACTCTTTTCTTAAAAGTTTGAAAATATGAAAATGCTTGATTTTTGTGCTCAAGAAAGAAAACCCAAGTAAACCGTGAAAAGTCATCAACCAAAACAAATGCAAATCTATTCCCACTTAGACTTTTGGTTTGTGTAGGGCCAAATAGATCCATATGGATTAGCTCCAAAGGACGTGATGTAATGATATCCTTAATTGACTTGAAAGAAGACTTAGTTTGTTTCCCAAATTGACATGCGTCACAAACTCGGTCCTTTTCAAAATTCAAACAAGGAATACCTTTCACCATTTTCTTTGTGTTTAACCTAGATATATGGTCAAATGAAATATGGCCTAATCTTCTATGCCACAACCAAGAGTCGTCATCAAGGGCTTTTAAACAAGTAATATTACAAGACATATTAGACATATCTATCATATAAACATTACTTTCACGAAACCGGAAAACACACAAGTATTAGATATTCTATCAATTACTTTACAAACAACATTATCAAAAACAACATCAAAACCTTTATCACAAAGTTGACTAACACTCAAGAGGTTATGCTTGAGGCCATCAACTAAAATAACATTCTCAATTAAAGGGGATGTGCCGAGTTTTACATTACCAATACCGATGATTTTACCCTTGGCATCATCTCCGAAGGTGACGGTGCCACCTTCATGGTATCTTGATAGGGTTGCAAAGTTGTTGATGTCCCAAGTCATGTGCCTTGAGCAACCACTATCAAGATACCACAATCCTCTACGTCGTTGGGCCTTGGAAGGTACCTACATCATTTAACAAAATTGTTGACTTTGGTACCCAAATTTTCTTGGGTCCTTGAAAGTTAGTGCTTCGAACCCAAACATTATGACAAGATGCACTTAGTCTATCATAGCAAAAATTAGCTAAGTGCCCTTTCCGCCCACAATGTGAACATGAGAACACTCTTCCATACATGAATGCATGATGTGTGTGTGAAGTGTGAGCATGTTTTGGGAGTTTGCCACGATGTAAAGGTTGTGTGGTATGAACATGAGCATGAGCATGAGCATGGTAAACATTTTTCTTAGGGGCTTGTTTCTTAAGAAACATGGCCTCTATCTTCTTCTTATCAAACTCACAATTTTTCAAAACAATTCCTAATGAGTCTATTCTTTCTTTAAGCATGGTAATCTCATTAGAATCAATTAGTGGGGACTTGCCTTTACAAGAAATCTTATATTTGTCAAATCTTTTTGGGTGGAAACAAGAGTGGATAGTAATTCATCTTTTTCTTTAGAAAGAGTAAAGACTTGATGATTAAGAGATTCATTTTCCTTTTTCATTTTTAAATACTTTTTCTTAAGAAAATCATAGTTATGTGATAGTTCTACAAATGCTTCTCCTAATTCATCCATGGAAAATTCATCATTAAGAGAAGTGGAAGGGTTTACCTTACTTGTGCTTTCATTTGCCATGAAGCACATGTTGGCGGTATCAATCTCCTCCTCGGATTCGCTCTCGGAATCCCATGTAGCTTTCATTGCCTTCTTCTTGTAGGGCTTCTTGGAGGTGGAAGGCTTTACTTTATCCGGACACTCCGCCACTATGTGTCCCGGCCTTTGACAATTGAAGCAAATAATCTTCCTTTCTTCTTTACCTCCTTGCCATCTCTTTCTACCTTGGAACTTGGCCTTGTTATACATCCTCCGAACATTCTTGACAAGAAGTGAGAGCTCTTCATCATCTTCTTCTTCATCATCTTCGTCGGAGTGTGATGATTGACTTTTGAAGGCTATGGCTTTCTTCTTGGAGGGAGCCATTTCTTCCCTTGCTTTTCTCTCTATCTCATGGGTTTTGAGGTTCCCAATGAGACCAATTAGCTCCATCTCCTCCTTATCATTAAGTTCCTTCAAGGTTGTTGCTTTTACTTCCCATGAAGGAGGAAGAGCCCGGATGATCTTTTTAACTCTTTGATCATTATCAATGCCATCACCTAGAGAAGAAAGTCCATTAGTAATCTTAGTAAATTTTGTAACCATATCATCTATGGTTTCATTTTCTTGCATACAAAAGTTTTCATATTGGGACCGAAGAAGGTCTATCTTAGCCCTCTTTACTTGTGAAGTCCCTTCATGAGTAACTAGCAAATGTGTCCAAGTTTCATATGCGGACTTGTAATGAATAACTCTAGCTATATCATCATCATTAAGGGCTTGAAGGAGTGCATAATGAGCCCTAGCATTGGCATCAAATTCCTTAGTCTCAATTTCGGACCAAGTGGATTCATCACCGGGGGGTGCACTAAAAGGTTTGGTCACGGCCTTTGCAACTCGACTTCCTAGAGATTACAAGAAAACGGTCATCTTAACCTTCCATATGGGAAAGTTAAGTCCATCAAACTTAGGGGGTGTCTTAATACCATCGGCCATCTTTACTAAGTGAGAATGAATGAAATGATTAGCAATATTAGGATCTCTCTAAGGTTGTTAAGCCAAGAGCCTAGAGTCCAAGCTCTGATACCAATTGAAAAACACCTAGAGGGGGGGTGAATAGGTGTAATTGCTAATCTAACAATATTTTTAAAACTAAGATGGATGAATGATGTAACGATCTCTCAAACAAGACTAAGAGCCGAATACCCCGTGAGAGGTTCTAAACTCCTTCCCCCAATTCTCCTTGAATGGGTTAGAGGTGCGCAATGCAACCTTGTTGTATGAGAATTGATCGAACAAAGAATGAATAATATGCAATGATGAAATGCACACAAGATATATCACAAGTATCACAAACTAGAGGCAATAACACAAGGAAAGAAAACTAGATCTCAAGCAAGTAAGTTAAAGCAATAGAGTGCAAGAGAAATTTAAAGCAATATGGACACAAAGCAATCGCAAACACAAGATGTTTGTTTCGAGGTTCGAGCCACCGCTCTACTCCCCGCCTTCACCTCCGTGAAGGGTTTCCACTATCCACCGAGGACGATTACAACGGTCTACCGAAGACCCGAGCACCGAGCTCCACCACTTACAATAACCTCTACCAAAGAGGTGTCTCCACAAGAACAAGAAGAGGAACAAGCAACCAAAGTGATCACAACAAGATCACTAAACTCTTTACAATATCTCTCTCTTTTACAACTTCCTTATAGAATGAGTAAGAAATTTTTGGCTCTATGAAGTGTAGTGAGAAAAACTCAGTTGTAGAATGAAATTTGCTAACAAACACAACTGAAAACAAGCTCAAGAAAGAGTTGGAGATGAAGAGCTTAAACACTTTTCTTTTCTTTTTGAAAACTATGAAAACTTGAGGATTTTTTCTTGGTCTTTGTAAGAGACTCTTCTCCTCTATTTATAGGGAGAGAAATAGGTTAAAAACAATTTATTTTAAGCTTATTTGCTCTGAAAAAGATCTCCAAAACCTCAGAAAAAGTCTGCCAAAACAGATTAAAAAGACAGATTTCAGAATTGCACAAAAGAGGAAAGAGCCGTTGGGCTTTTGCAGGCCTGGCAGTCGACCGCCCGGGTCGACCGTCCACTCAGCTGGCAAAGAGCCGTTGGGCTCCGGTCGACCCCAGGGTCGACCATCCTCTAAAAGAAAAACACAGTTTTCTACTGGCGGTCGACCCGGCGGTCGACCCAGAAAACCCGAGAGCAGACTGCTAGCAGTCGGTCGACCCGAGCGGTCGGCCGACAGACGTGCACAAGTGTGCACGTCCTGATACAGGCACCGGTCGACCGGGCTGGTCGGCCGGTCAAGCCTGAAACAGAAAAACAGTAGCAGGACTTTGGAGAATTTTGTTGTAAAAATATTTTGAAGTAAAAGATATCTAAGTATCATGATAAAAAGAGTATATATGATTTAAATATGATATATGTCTTTGTAAAACTGTGAGTCATGTATCTTTGTCAAGTCATGAGAAAAACTTAGAAACAAAAATTTTAACTATGAAAACTTGTATACATAAATGTGTGTGTGTATCCTAGAGCCATTTTTCAAAACTCAAACTTTAACAAACTATTTCTTACATTGGTTCTAAGTACTACAAGTGCTTCAAGAGGGCTTTCACCATATGATCCTCAAGACTTGATTCTTGAGCCCAAATTGAGTTGACTTGAGTCCAAAACACTTTCCTTTAGGGAAGAACCCTTCTAGTTTTGTTAGAACCCTGAAACACACTTAAATAACAAACATTATTAGTACAAATAACTAATATGTTTTGTAATCATCAAAACACACTTAAACACGGGTGATTGTAACCTTGGGCCAACAGTCTTTTATAGAAGGTTTTCACATTTTTCATCACTCTCCAAATTAGATTTTTGCTACCAATGTGTAAGGCATCTTGAAACTACTTCTACTAAAATTCTCTAGAGACTTCATCCATGAGCCTCACTGGCCGACATTCCCCTACTAATGACATCACTTGCCCAGCATCAGATAAGAAGGAATCTGTCCAATCTACCACCAGATCAAAAAGATAATCTCTACACTTGAAGATAACACTGATTGAGCCCCTGGGAGCCGTTAGTGAATTCCATCTGTCTCACTTTAATAAAGAAAAAAGAAATAAAGCTGGAAAAATATCATCATGAAGGATCCTCTACTTTCAAGAGAATATCATCATGAATGCTCTCTCACTTTCAAAAAAAGCAAAAGAATATCATCATGAATGCTCTTCTACTTTCAAAAAAGCAAAAGAAGAGCTAATCATGCCCCTTTTGAGCTTGGATGAAATATGGAGGCTCATTTCTACCCACATAAGTAAGGAAACTCTAATGAAGAGGAGCATAAGAAAATATTATCTACTTCTCTCTTTGTAATCTCTTTCTCATGTGCTGAGCCCTTCTTCCTCTTGTAAAATTACTCTTGTAAATATTTTGGAGATAAATAAAGTTTGCTTTAGTTTCTTTGGTTTGCTACTTCCTTTCCTCTTGCCCCCACTTCCTATTTCCTGGTAACAAAGCCAGTGAATGGCTGAGTAAGGTACTATATTCTGTGCTCTTCTCATGTAACTAATTACTTTACTAACTTGTTTTTAGCTTAGATTATAGTTAGATGCCCAGGTATTGTATGATCTGGCTTCCACCTAGTTGAACGACATCTAAGTCGCTTAGGATTTGTTGCGACGAAATGACATTTAGTCTCCGTAAATCGTTGACAGACATGCTAGGTTTTACAGACTAAAGGCACATTAGGTAATCTAAACTTAGTCTAAAATAAAGATAAGTTATCTTAGCAATTATTTGCAAAGAAAAGAGTACAGAATAGTTTTACTCAAAGCCTTCAAATGGATCTAATAGGTTCGACTTCTCGTAATTTAACTAAGGGAAAATCTGTAAAAATTCTAATTTAATAGAATATCCTATAGAAATAGAAGACCTTAATAAATGGTTTATTCCGAAAGTCCCAACAAAGCAAATCTATAATATAGGAATGTTTGATTTTAAATCCTCAGTGGCAATCAAAATCATGAAAAATTCAATCCAAGTAGATAATAACGAACAATCAATAAAACTATTAAATGAAGAAGACTTATTACCCTTTATTAATAAATACAATTTTATCCATATTGGGCTGATTCAAATAGCCTTAAAACCTTTAACACTTCAAGGGTTAAATGCTTCCTTACTAACCTCATTAAGAGATGCTAGATGCTTAGACTATATTCAATCACTAATGGGAGTTATGTAAACTAGTCTTTGTCATGGCCCAGTTTATTTTAATGTATATTCAAATTTAAGTCTATCCTTGACAGATCCAAATATATTAGAGGCAGCTACACTAAATATAAAAACGAATGGCTATGATTTTATGCCTGGATCTGAAATAATTACAGTAATATTTAAAATTCACTATAAAGTACTAAATACATTAGCACCTAAAGCTAAGCAAATAATTAAACCGGAAAAATAACTTTAGTTGAAACAAATTTATTATCTTCAAATATAACAACAAATAGAATCTTAAAATGGGAAGAAATAAATTTTCCACAAAATTGATTACTAACTTCGTCCATTCCTTCTAGACCTATAATAGAAACAAACTTAGAGCAAATAATTCAGACTGAGGATGGAGAGGTAGAAGTTAAATTTAATTCAAAAATAATAACTAGAATCTCTAGTTCAAGAAATTCTAACTTTGAAAATCAATCAGTTAAAAGTGGTAATGATACCAAAAGAGATAAAGAATTAGAAGTACAAGGAATAAAAATACCTAATTTCCTCAATAGCACATCCAATTTACGAGAAGCCTAATTCAGGCTCTCCTTCACAATCAGACATGAATTTTAACATTTAATGAATTTTTTACCTGGAAGCTTGCCAAGAATATATCTGAATCTTGAGTATAATAAAGACGTTCATTTCAACTAATGGTTTGAAAAAAAAAAATTTCCTATTGAAAAAAGATACTATTACAAAGAAGAATATTATAAAAATCTTACTCGAATAGATAAATTAAGACTCTTTTCAGAATGGTTCATAGAAACCTATATAAATGATGAAATTAACAAACTTAGTGTGCTTGAAGACCATTATAAATCTTGTACTACTATGAATGGGAGAAAAATAAATGCGCTATATCCTCCTGAAGAAATCATAAAAATTACTACTTCCTCAGCTTACACTGAAGCAGCAGCCTTAATCAAAGTTTTATCTGAGCCCAGGGAAGAAGTAATAAAAGAATTAAAGAAAGTAATTAAGCAAAATAATTATACAAATGTTTATGTCCAAGTTCTAGGGCAACAATTAACCAGAATAGAATCTGCCATAGAAATATTAATCAATAAATTGAATCAAGTTGCACAATTAGAAACTCCTTTATTAAAGAAGGAAGAAAAAACAAATTATGTTTGTATAAAAACACCTCCAGAGGCTACTGGATTTAAACTTCATTCTCAAAAAGAAGAAATTACTTCTTTAATAGAATAATTAAAAAAGGCTAATCAAAATACTATTCAGGGAAATTCATCTGACCAAGAACTGGATGAAGAACTGAATGAGCATGAAGAATCTATATCAGATATCTCTAATGAAGACAACTTAGACAACTTGAATTTAAATCAAATAGTCGATATTGAAGACTCTTTTAGAAAGTATGAAACCTACTGAAATAAATAAATTGGAAGCCAATAAGAAGGGCTGATAAGTATTATTATAAAAGACCAACCCCAATGGATATTTTGTTTGAGGAAAATGATGATTTAATTCAAAATTCTTATCATGAAAACTCTATCAATGAATGGAACATTGATGGTGCTTCTGAGAAGGTAATCCATGATCAATTACATAGAATGATGATGTATGCTACTGTCTGTAAGCAGAATAATAATTATGACAAAGACATAGCTAGTTTCATTACTTGCGTTTTACTGGCATTTTAAAGGGCTGGTGGGATTATTGTATCACATCATAACAAAAATCAGAAATATTTAATGCCATTAAAATCGAAAATAATGCAGCGACTCAAGACGCAGTCTATACATTAATGATGACTATTTTGGAGCACTTCACTGGAGGAGTGACAGATCATGGGGAAAAGAACAGAACTCTCCTTAAAAATTTAAAATGCCCAACTTAACTCATTTTAGATGGTATAAGGATACCTTCTTAAGCAGGATAATGCTACTCAATGATACTAACAATGTACATTGAAAATCTAAACTAATTGATGGACTACCAAATCTTTTTGCTGAGAGAGTGAGGAAAACTCTTAGAGATAAAAATAATGATACAATATCATATCATAACTGTACATATGGAAATCCAATAAATTCATGTATCTAAGAAGGACTAACCTTATGCAATGACTTGAAATTAAGACACCAATTAAAGGTCCAGGGAATTTCTAAAAGAAAGCAATTAGGAGAATTTTGTAGTCAATTCGCCATAGATGGGCCAAAACCTCCAAAATATATTAAGAAAAGACATAATGATTTTAAAAGGCCTACTCAAAACAATAAAAACTATAAAGCTTATAACAAAAAGAAAAATAAAGAACAAAACGAACCATTTCATAGAAAAGATAATGCAAAAGTTAAGAAGCAAAAGAACATAAAATGTCATAAATATCGTAAATTAGGCCATTATGCTAATAGATGCTACACTAAAAAGAAAATTGAAGACGAAGGTCTCAGAAGAACATTATTAAGCATAATAATTAATAAACTACTTCAGAAGAAGACCAATCTTCTTCTGAGGAAGAAGATTCTGAAGAGAGAAATATCAGAAATGTAATGGTCAATGCTGCACCCTTAATCAATTAAATTATTACAAGTCCATAGTAGAAATGAATGGACTCTATATCTTGATTACTGATGAAAAGAAAAGTCTACTAGTTTATGTAATGAACAATGAAATGGATACAACAATAAAAAATAAAATAATAGAATTAATAGTTACTACAAAAGAAAAAGAAAAACTACCTAGAATAGACAATGTCTATAGACTTTCTGAAGTTCTTGAAAGATACAGAAATAAAGAAAAGAAAGCAACAACTATTCAAAAACTACTTCAAGAAATCAACACATTAAAAATAGAAATAAAGACTTTAAGAAAAGAAAATGAACCACTAGACTTCAGACTAACTAAGTTAGAACAGAATAAGGACAATAAGGTGGAGGAACTTAATAACGAAAAACTGAAAGAAACTAATCACGAGTCTCCTAACCAAAAAGATCAATTCTTACAAACAATGAATTTAAAAATAATAATCCAAAATAGTATATAAATATCAAGTTACTTAATAACAATGAATTTTATATTCAAGACTTAAAAGCACTTGTTGATAGCTGTGCTGATCTTAATTGCATAAAAGGACTGATATCATTAAAATACTGCGAACACACTACACAAACTTTAAGTGCTACCAATAATAAGACACTCACTACACCATATAAGGTTACAGATGTAAGTATTTGTAAAGATAAAGTTTGTATCCCTTTACACTTTCTAATAGTAAAAGAAATATCACAACATGTCATACTAGACACTCCTTTCTTAGGAAAGTTCATGCCAATTAAACAAATTGATAAACATGGTATAGTTACCTGTTATAAAGGTCAAAATATAACCTTTGAATTTGTAACTAATCCTATAATTAAACTTCTAAATAAAGTCAAAGAAACTTTTTTAAAGGAAAATCAAATCAATTTCCTTAAAGAAGAAATTGTCAAAACAAATATGGCAAGACAATTACAATCTAGCCAACTTCAAACAAAAATTAAACATGTAGAAGAAAATTTTAAATCACAAATATGTAGTAATTTACCCAACGCCTTTTGGGAAAGAAAACAACATATTATTTCTTTACCCTATGAAGAATCTTTTAATGAAAAAGATATCCCTACTAAGGCAAGACCTTGCCAAATGAACAATGAATACTTAGAACTCTGTAAGAGAGAGATTAATGATCCCTTAAATAAAAACTTAATCAGAAAATCTTATTCTCCTTGAAGTGCACAGCCTTTTATGTTAACAATGCAGCTAAAAAGGAACGTGGCGTTCCAAAATTAGTAATAAATTACAAACCACTTAATAAAGTATTAAAATAGATTAGATATCCTATCCCCATAAAAGAGACTTATTAAACCGAATAGTAAATATTAAAATATTTTCAAAATTTGAATTAAAATCTGGATATTGGCAAATACAAATAAGTGAGCAGGATATATATAAAACTACTTTCGCTGTTCCATTTAACCATTACGAATGGAATGTAATGCCTTTTAAACTAAAAAATGCTCCATCAGAATTTCAAAATATAATGAATGATATATTTATGAACATTCATGAACCATACTAATTTTATATTATCTTATATTGATAATATTCTAGTATATTCTAATACCATTGACGAGCATTTTAAACATCTAAATATATTTAAATACCTTATTATAAAAAATGGTCTGGTAATATCCGCCCTTAAGATGAAACTATTTCAACAAGAAATCAGATTTTTAGGGCATAATATTATTAATGGAACCATAATTTCAATAAATAGAAGCATTGAATTCGCTTCTAAATTTTCAGATGAAATAACTGATATAAAATAACTGCAAAGATTTCTAGGCGCATTAAATTATGTAGCAGACTACTATAAAGACTTAGCCAAAGACACAAAAATCTTGCATGATAGACTAAGAAAAAATGCAAAAGCTTGGTCCAAAGAACATATTGAATCAGTAAAAAGAATAAAACAAAAGGTTAAGAATCTTCCTTGTCTACATCTTGCAAACCCTGAATAGTAGAGACTGTGCTAGTGGTACTAGATTTGGAGGAATTTTTAAACAATTAAACTTAAATAAAAAATTAGAAGAATTAGTTAGCTTCCATTCTGGTAAATGGAATCCAACCCAATATAATTACTCAACAATGAAAAAGGAACTTCTTGCCATAATAAAATGCATACATAAATTTCAAGATGATTTGCTTAACAAAAAATTCTTATAAAGAATTGACTGCAGTTCTTCTAAATCTATTATAGAGAAGGATGTTAAGAACTTAGCATCAAAATAAATTTTTGCTAGATGGCAAGCAGAGTTATCTATTTTTGATTTTGATATTGATTATATTAAAGGTTGAGACAATTCTCTACCTGATTATTTAACCCGTGAAGTTTTACAGTCTAATGCAGGATTCTAGTGCAGGTAGAGGCCGAAGGCATGGAAGAGACAAAACTTCCTGGCTTGTCATATCCAAGCCTAATACGGGGAGACCTTTAATATCACCTAATTCTCCTAATTCTCCCTCATCTTCATCAAGCAATATTCCTCATAGGGAAGAATCTTTCCACCAATTTCAAACAAATAAAACTTCAACTTATAAAGAAATTCTTGAAGTTGAAACAATATTCTACCAGAAAAATACATTAGAGTTAATTATAACCCTTGAAAAGAATAATATTCTTAATTATTTTCAATTACCTTGCAGGAATATCAAATGTCACTCTTGGAGAAAAAAGAGCAACCACTTAACAAAGAGCAATACTCCTCTAACTTTTTCTGAACAACTAGTATTCTTTCTCCATACTAGACAACAACTTGCTCAAAAATTAATTGAGAATTTTTCTTCTGAAATCTACCACAAAATATTTCAAACACCTAGTACTGCTGAAGCCAAATTACTCCACAAAATAAATCAGCTTCATCACACATTCCCTAGAGGATCTTATCGAGTCATTAAACTCAAAACTTCTATTCTAAAACTTCTGTTAACCCCAGTCACTCTCCAATCAGAAAAAATTTGGGCCATAGAAAATGGTCTCTGTTATGGATTAGTCTCTCACTCCTATTTAGATAGAATCCACTTGTTTTCTACCTTAACTACCGCCTCTCTAAAACTAAGGAACCTTTGTTCAGATAAATTATATTTTAGATTCCTCTCAACTCTACCCACCTGGGAAAATGATGAATATAAACCAGCCTAGTATCTAGTTTTCATCACTGAATACTATGGCTGGTGGGACTCTCAGCCAACCCAATTCCTTACCACAATCAAAGCGGAATTCTATACTGAGGGAAAACCAATACCTCCAAAAGTTTTCGGCATGAATCTCGACATAGATAAAGTCTTTATCCAGCTATTGATGCAGAATACTATGGAGCCTTTTTCAGAAGTTTTTCACATTTTTCATCACTCTCCAAATTGAATTTTTGCTATCAATGTGCAAGGCATCTTGAAACTATTTCTACCAAAATTCTCTGAAGACTTCATCCATGAGCCTCACTGGCCGACATTCCCCTGCCAATAACATCACCTGCCCAGCTGTCAGATAAGAAGGAATCTGTTCAATCTACCACCAGATCAAAAAGAATATCTCTACACTTGAAGACAACACTGATTGAGCCCCGGGGAGCCGTCAGTGAATTCCATTTGTCTCACTTTAATAAAGTGAAAAGAAATAAAGCTGAGGAAAATATCATCATGAAGAAAGTGATATTTTCTTCAGCTTTATTTCTTTTCACTTTATTAAAGTGAGATAGATGAAATTCACTGACGGCTCTCCGGGACTCAATCAGTGTTGTCTTCAAGTGTAGAGATATTCTTTTTGATCTGGTGGTAGATTGGACAGATTCCTTCTTATCTGATAGCTGGACAGGTGATGTCATTGGCAGGGGAATGTCGGCCAGCGAGGCTCATGGATGAAGTCTCCAGAGAATTTTGGTAGAAATAATTTCAAGATGCCTTACATATTGGTAGAAAAAATTAATTTGGAGAGTGATGGAAAATGTGAAAACCTTCTGAAAAAGCCTCCATAGTATTCTGCATCAGTAGCTGGATAAAGACTTTATCTATGTCGAGATTCATGCCGAAAATTTCTGGAGGTATTGGTTGTCCCTCAGTATAGAATTCCGCTCCGATTGTAGTAAGGAATTGGGTTGGCTGAGAGTCCCACCAGCCATAGTATTCAGTAATGAAAACTAGATGCTGGGCTCGTTTATATTCTTCATTTTTCCAGGTAGGTAGAGTTGAGAGAAATCTAAAATATAATTTATCTGAACAAAGGTTCCTTAGTTTTAGAGAGGCGGTAGTTAAGGTAGGAAACAAGTGGATTCTGTCTAAATAGGAGTGAGAGACTAATCCACAATAGAGACCATTTTCTATGGCCCAAATTTTTTCTGATTAGGGAGTGACTGGGATTAATAGAAGTTTTAGAATAGAAGTTTCAGGTTTAATGACTTGATAAGATCCTCTAGAGAATGTGTGATGAAGTTGATTTATTTTGTGGAGTAATTTGACTTCAGCTGTACTGGGTGTTTGAAATACTTTGTGATAGATTTCAGAAGGAAAATTCTCGATTAATTTTTAAGCAAGTTGCTCTCTAGTATGGAGAAAGAATACTAGTTGTTCAAAAAAAAATTAGAGTATTGCTCTTTGTTAAGTGGTTGCTCTTTTTCTCTAAGAGTGAGACATGATATTCCTGCAAGGTAATTGAAAAATATTAAGAATATTATTCTTTTCAAGAGTTATAATTAACTCTGATGTATTTTTCTGGTAGAATATTGCTTCAACTTCAAGAATTTCTTTATAAGTTGAAGTTTTATTTGTTTGAAATTGATGGGAAGATTCTTCTCTATCAGCAATATTGCCTGATGAAGATGAGCGAAAATTAGGAGAATTAAGTGATATTAAAGGCCTCCCCGTATTAGGCTTGGATAGGACAAGCCAGGGAGTTTTGCCTCTTCCACGCTCTCGGCCTCTACCTGCACTAGAATTCTGCATTAGACTGTAAAAATTACGGGTTAAATAATCAGGTAGAGAATTGTCTCGATCTTTAATATATTCGATATCAAAATCAAAAATAAATAACTCTACTTGCCATCTAGCAAAAAATTAAGCTAAGTTCTTAACATCCTTCTCTATAATAGATTTAGCAGAACTGCAGTCAATCCTTAATAAGAATTTTCTATTAAGCAAATCGTCTTGAAATTTATGTATGCATTTTATTATGGCAAGAAGTTCTTTTTTAATTGTTGAGTAATTATATTGGGTTGGATTCCATTTACAATAATGGAACTTAACTAATTCTTCCAATTTTTTATTTGGGTTTAATTGTTTAAGGATTACTCCAAATCCAATATCACTAGCATCAGTCTCTACTATCTTAAACCAGTCAGGACTTGTAAGATGTAGACAAAGAAGATTCTTAACTTTTTGTTTTATTGTTTTTACTGATTCAGTATGTTTTTGGACAAGATTTTGCATTTTTTCTTAGTCTATCATACAAAATTTTTGTGTTTTTGGCTAAGTTTTTATAGTAGTCTGCTACATAATTTAATGCGCCTAGAAATCTTTGCAGTTGTTTTATATTAGTTATTTAATTTGAAATTTTAGAAGCGAATTCAATGCTTTTATTTATTGGAATTATGGTTCCATTAACAATATTATGCTGTAAAAATCTGATTTCTTGTTGAAATAGTTTCATCTTAGGAGTGGATATTACCAGACCATTTTTTATAATAAGGTATTTAAATATATTTAGATGTTTAAAATGCTCGTCAATGGTATTAAAATATACTAGTATATCATCAATAGAAGATAATATAAAATTAGTATGGTTCATGAATATATCATTCATTATATTTTAAAATTCTGATTGAGCATTTTTTAGTTCAAAATGCATTACATTCCATTCGTAATGGCCAAATGGAACAGTGAAAGCAATTTTATATCTATCCTGCTCACTTATTTGTATTTGCCAATATTCAGATTTTAAATCAAATTTTGAAAATATTTTAGCATTTACTATTCGGTTTAATAAGTCTCTTTTATTGGGGATAGGATATCTAATCCATTTTAATACTTTATTAAGTGGTTGTAATTTATTACTAATCTTGGAATGCCACGTTCCTTTTCAGCTGCATTATTAACATAAAAGGCTGTGCAGCTCCAAGGGGAATAAGATTTTCTCATTAAGTTTTTATTTAATAGATCATTAACTTCTCTCTTACATAGTTCTAAGTATTCTTTGTTCATTTGGTAAGGTCTTGCCTTGGTAGGGGTATCTTTTGCATTAAAAGATTCTTCATAGGGTAAAGAAATAATATGTTGTTTTCTTTCCCAAAAGGCGTTGGGTAAATTACTACATGTTTGTGATTTAAAACTTTCTTCTACATGTTTAATTTTTGTTTAAAGTTGGTTAGATTGTAATTGTCTTGCTATATTTGTTTTGACAATTTCTTCTTTAAGGAAATTGATTTGATTTTCTTTAAATAAATTTTTTTGACTTCATTTAGAAGTTTAACTATAGGATTAGTTATAAATTCAAAGGTTATATTTTGACCTTTATAACAGGTAACTATACCATGTTCATCAATTTGTTTAATTGGCATGAACTTTCCTAAGAAAGGAGTGCCTAGTATGACATGTTGTGATATTTCTTTTACTATTAGAAAGTGTAAAAGGATACAAACTTTATCTTTACAAATATTTACATCTGTAACCTTATATGGTGTAGTGAGTGCCTTATTATTTGTAGCACTTAAAGTTTGTGTAGTGTGTTCGCAGTATTTTAATGGTATCAATCCTTCTTTTATGCAATTAAGATCAGCACCGCTATCAATAAGTGCTATTAAGTCTTGGATATAGAATTCATTGTTAATAAGTAAGTTGATCTTTATATACCATTTTTGAGTTATTATTAAGTCTATTATTTGTAAGAAGTGATCTTTTTGGTTAGGAGACTCGTGATTAGTTTCTTTCAGTTTTTCGTTATTAAGTTCTTTCACCTTATTGTCTTTATTCTGTTCTAACTTAGTTAGTTTGAAGTCTAGTATTTCATTTTCTTTTCTTAAAGTCTTTATTTCTATTTTTAATGTGTTGATTTCTTGATGTAGTTCTTGAATAATTATTAGTGTCTTTTCTTTATTTCTGTATCTTTGAAGAACTTCAGAAAGTTTATAGACATTGTCTATTCTAGGTAGTTTTTCTTTTTCTTTTGTAGTAACTATTAATTTTATTATTTTACTTTTCATTATTGTATACATTTCATTGTTCATTACATAGTCTAGTAGACTTTTCTTTTCATCAGTAGTCAGGACATAGAGTCCATTCATTTCTACTATGGACTTGTAATAGTTTAATTGATCAAGGGTGCAGCATTGACAATTATATTTCTGATATTTCTCTTCTTCAGAATCTTCATCCTCAGAAGAATATTGATCTTCTTCTGAAGTAGAATTAATCATTATTTTTAATAATTTTTTTCTGAGACCTTCTTCTTCAATTTCTTTAATTTTCTTTTTAGTGTAGCATCTATTAGCATAATGGACTAATTTATCACATTTATAACATTTTATGTTCTTTTGCTTCTTAACTTTTGCATTATCTTTTCTATGAAATGGTTCCTTTTGTTCTTTATTTTTCTTTTTATTATAAGCTTTATAGCTTTTATTGTTTTGAGTAGGCCTTTTAAAATCATTCTGTCTTTTCTTAATATATTTTGGAGGTTTTGGCCCATCTATGGCAAATTGGCTACAAAATTCTCCTTATTGCTTTCTTTCAGAAATTCGCTGGACCTTTAATTGGTTCCTTAATTTCAAGTCATTGAATAAGACCAGTCCTTCTTGGATACATGAATTTATTAAATTTCCATATGTATAGTTATGATATAGTATAGTACCATTATTTTAATCTCTAAGAGTTTTCCTCACTCTCTCAGCAAAAAGATTTGGTAGTCCATCAATTAGTTTAGATTTCCAATGTACATTGTTAGCATCATGGAGTAGTATTACCCTGCTTAAGAAGGTATCCTTATACTATCTAAAATGAGTTAAAGTTAGGCATTTTAAATTTTGAAGGAGAGTTCTATTCTTTTCCCTATGATCTGTCACTCCTCCAGTGAAGTGCTCCAAAATAGTCATCACTAATGTATAGACTGCGCCTTGAGTCGGTGGATTATTTTCGATTTTAATGGCATTAAATATTTCTGATTTTGTTTTGATATGATACAATGATTCCACCAGTCCTTTAAAATGCCAGTAAAATCGCAAGTAATGAAATTAGCTATGTCTTTATTAGAAATATTATTCTGCTTATAAACAGTAGCATACATCATCATTCTATGTAATTGATCATGAATTACCTTCTCGGAAGCACCATCAATGTTCCATTCATAGATAGAGTTTCCATGATAAGAATTTTGAATTAAATCATCATTTTCCTCAAACAAAATATCCATTGGGGTTGGTCTTTTATAATAATACTTATCAGCCCTTCTTCTTGGCTTAAAATCTAATTTATTTATTTCAGTAGGTTTCATACTTTCTCTAAAAGAGTCTTCAATATCGACTATTTGATTTAAATCTAAGTTGTCTAAGTTGTAGAGATGTCTGATATAGATTCTTCAGGTTCATCCAATTCTTCATCCAGTTCTTAGTCAGATGAATTTTCCTGAATAGCATTTAGATTAACCTTTTTTAATTATTCTATTAAAGAAGTAATTTCTTCTTTTTGAGAATGAAGTTTAAATCCAGTAACCTCTGGAGGTGGTTTTATAGGAACATAATTTGTTTTTTCTTCCTTCTTTAATAAAGGAGTTTCTAATTGTACAACTTGATTTAATTTATTTATTAATATTTCTATAGCAGATTCTATTCTGGTTAATTGTTGCCCTAGAACTTGGACAAAAATATTTGTATAATTATTTTGCTTAATTACTTTCTATAATTCTTTTATTACTTCTTCCCTGGGCTTAGTTAAAACTTTGATTAAGGCTGCTGCTTCAGTGTAATATGAGGCAGTAGTAATTTTTATGGTTTCTCCTGGAGGATATAGTGCATTTATTTTCCTCCCATTCATAGTAGCCAAAGATTTATAATGGTCTTCAAGTACATTAAGTTTGTTAATTTCATCATTTATATTGGTTTCCATGAACAATTCTGAAAAGATTCTTAATTTATCTATTCGAGTAAGATGTTTATAATATTCATCTTTGTAACAGTATCTTTTTTCAATAGGAAAAGTTTTTTCAAACCATTGTTTGAAAAGAATGTCTTTATTATACTCGAGATTCAGATATATTCTTAGCAAGCTTCCAAGTGAAAAATCCATTAAATATTAAAATCCATGTCTGATTGTGTAGGAAGCCTAGATTAGGCTTCTCATAAATTGGATGGGCTATTGAGGAATTAGATATTTTTATTCCTTGTACTTCTAATTCTTTATCTTTTCTGGCATCATTACCACTTTTAACTGATTGATTTTCAAAGTTAGAATTTCTTGAACTAGAGATTCTAGTTATTATTTTTGGATTAAATTTAACTTCTACCTCTCCATCCTCAGTCTGAATTATTTGGTCTAAATCTGTTTCTGTTATAGGTCTAAGAGGAATGGACGAATTTAGTAACCAATTTTATAGAAAATTTATTTCTTCCCATTTTAAGATTCTATTTGTTGCTATATTTGAGGATAATAAATTTGTTTCAATCAAAGTTGTTTTTCCCGGTTTAGTTATTTGCTTAGCTTTAGGTGCTTATGTATTTAGTACTTTATAGTGAATTTTATATATACATATCTATATACATACATGTATGTATATACATACATGTATGTACATACATCTACATACATGTATGTATATACATATATATACATGCTACATGTATGTACATACATATATACATACATGTATGTATACACACACACACACATATATGTATGTACATATATGTATATGTATGTATGTGTACACACACACACGCACGCACGCACACACACATATGTACATATACATACATACATACGTATACATGTACATATACATACATACATACGTATATATATATATATATATATATATATATATATATATATATATATATATATAGAGAGAGAGAGAGAGAGAGAGAGAGAGAGAGAGATAGACTTGTATCCTTTCAAAAGGATTTGATCCCGGATCCTTCCCACTCAAAATCAACCCTCCAACATTCGAATACAAGATCCACTCCGTTGAAGTTGATCTATACTATTTCAAGTATCTATAAACCAAAAATTAAGTGTTTTAAATACTTTTTGCCCATCCATCAAGCGACGCAAAATGGACGGCCGAAAGTAGTGAGTTGGTTAGATCTATGTCTTTAGACATACAAATTCTCGATCCGGCCATTTCATTATGATCTAAACATTTAAAAACCCCTATAAACTAATTTTTGTTAGATTTCAAATGTTCTACACCGTTAAACTAACCAACTCACTATTTAGGCCGTCCGTTTTTCCCCTACTTGATGGATGGGCAAAAAGTATTTAAAACACTTGATTTTTGGTTTATAGATATTTGAAATAGTATAGATCAACTTCAACGGAGTGGATCTTGTATTCGAATGTTGGGGTTGAATTTGAGTGGGAAGGATCCGGGATCAAATCCTTTTGAAAGGATACAAGTCTATCTATATATATATATATATATATATACACACACACACACACACACACACACACACACACACACACACACACACACACATATATGTATGTATGTATGTATACATATACATACATACATACATATATACACCTATACACACACACACACACATATACATATGTGTGTATACATATATGTGTGTGTGTGTGTGTGTAAGCACTCCCCCCTACACACAAACAGATATATATGGGGTTTCTGTATATCAGTCGTCAATTGAGAGAGTTCCTCAACCGGCGTGACGTGACTTCATATTAGCCACGGAGTAGTCGAAAATTTAGACAGTAAAAAGACAAAATATCCTGCTCGAAAAGACCCTCAACCATTTTACCGCTGCCCAATGACTAAAATACCCTTAATTTCACTTTTAACCTGGTTACAACTGTTCCTCCACAAAAAATTACATATCTGAAAATTTGAGTTTTTTCAAACAAAAAAATTATAGATCTTGATTACTAAATTTTTGAATCATCGACATCAAAAATTTAATTTATAAAATAAAAATCTGATCAAGATGTCGAATAAGAAAGCAATCGTCGTAAAAGGTAAAAAAAACTGTGAAAACCTAGGTTATTGGGTAAAATAGCAAAAATTTATGATTTTTTTCAAAAAAAATTTCCAATTTTTGTTATTTTCAGGTTTTTTTTTCAACTTTTTAATATTATTTCTCTTCAGATCAGTCTCTAATCCCTAAAACATTATCGATTTTAGTGTTGAATTTTAATTCTAAAAATTAAAATTTAACTGAAATTTTCGATTAAAAATGAGATTTTTATTAAAATGTTGAAGTTTCTAATTTCATAAAATATTTTAGAAAAATAATTTAATTAAAAGAATGCGACCATGGTTGCATTAATGTTCAACTTTTTTTTGAAAGATATTTTAATCACAATAAAAATCTATTACTGCGACTTGAAACAATTTATTTTAGTATTTTTTGTTTTCTCAAACTGCAATCGATGTCGCAATTTCTGAAAAGAAAATTTTGGATTTAAAATTTTTAACATTATTTTCACTTTTTATATTTATTTTTGTTTTACATTGCGACCTTGATCGCATTGCTGTAGTCTTTTTTTTATATTTTTTCGATTAGGGTCGCAGTATTTTTTCGACCTTAATAAGTTAAATAGGATACTGCGACCGTGGTCGCATTCTTATGAAATAAGAGTCGCAGTCAATTAGCGCAGTGCAGAAGATCTCGTATGTTAATTAATTAAGATGATTAGAAGATTGCAACTTCAGTCACAGTCTTAAGTAATAGCAATCTTTTTGAGAATGTTTTGTTTGATAACATTGTGACCTTAGTCATAGTATTTTTTTTATTAAGTAATCTAAATAGAATACTGCGATCGTGATTGCATTCTTATGAAACAAGAGACATAGTCAATTGAAGCAGTGAGTAAGGTTTCGTAAGTTAAGTAGTTAAGATGATTAGAAGACTGCGACATTGGTCGTAGTTTTATGTAATGACAGTCTTTTTGAAAAGTTTTGTTTGATAACACTGTGACCTTGATCGCAGTATTTTATAACTTATTTTTCATTTTTGCGATCAAGGTCGCAATCTTTTTATTAATAAATTTTAATTGGACTGCGACTTTGGTCGCAGTCTTGTAAAACAAATAGTTTAAAGATGAAATTTTATACTGCGACAATGGTCACAAAACTCAATTTTATCTGACAGTTTATTATTATGAATGCGACTAAACTCGCAGTCTTGATGAAAAGGACAAGTTTTAAAATAATTTTTTCTTACGACTTTAGTCGCAGTACTGACAGATTGGTTATATATTTATATGTATTTTACATGTCTTTTAGATTTTAAATCGAATGACCAACATTTCCGATGATGAAAAATTTCTGATAGGCCTTCCTTTTGAAGAAAAAGAAGAAGAGAAGAATCACGAGGAAAATATTGAAGCTAACATCTCGAGGAAACAAGACCTGTCAAAATAGCTGATGAATATCTATGTCTGCAAACTAAAATCGATATCTGATTCCGTTCTCACTTTTTTTAGAACGACATTCTCTACGAGTCAAAAATCTAGATCTGATCATCTCAAGAAAACTGTATTTTTTGAACGATAGGGGCTTTTAGTAATTTCAATTATTTTTAAAAGTGGGGCGCCATTAAAATTGTTGAATTATGTGAGACATATTGTGCCATGTCACCGCCGGCTGAGAGGCACTCTCAGCTGTCGGTTGATATACATTTTTCTGTATGTGTGTGTAACCTTCCTTAACACTGGTAATGCTAACTAATCGAAAAATTCCAGTCGTATATCATATAATACTTTAAACGTATAGCATACTTAAGTAATTTACAAAATCTTGTGGCTTGATCATGGTAAAATGGCTGACTTGAAGAGAAAAAGAAATTATTAATCAATCAACTTCAAGATAGTACATCAATTATATGGAAACTACAGAAAAGGAAACTTATCAATTATCAATGTTGCTCTATTTGCACACACAGTTACCGAATCATCTCCAGCAGTCAAATTATTTTTTCCTAACATGGTCAGCTGCCATGGTGGCCAAGAGCTTTGTTAAATAATATAGCAGGTGTAGGGAGTCCTTCAAAACATGATTCAAACTATTGTACTGCTCTGATTATTGAATTCTGATATGGTTATCTCAGAATTATACCATATAAGATTTCAAAAGAGTATTAACTTGTATACCTGAAAAACAGTTCATAGAAACAAAATTGATTATTAAATGCATCTAGTTCAGTCTATACAAAAATCAAAATTACATGTGAAATCTATTTCTTGAACTTGTTTAAGTGCCTTAAAAAGTGATTTCAATTTCCTAGACCGAAAGGAACATATCTTGTACTTTAAAGGGCCTTGACTTGCAAACAAGATGCATGGATGTGAATAAAGGATGATGAAGAAGAATACTAAAAACCCTCTAGTAACTCCTAGATGTATGTATTTCAATCACAGATTTTAAGACTGCTCTTTCATACAATTAGAATACAACATACCAAATGGACAATGCCGTGAGACACGGTGACCAGTTGCATGCCCGATGATTTCCTTGTACTTGAGTACATCAGGTCCAAAATAAATGGAAGGAAGAAACAAATGCTTTGCCGGAACTCCTCAGTGACAGTTCTGCACTATTTGTTAGAAGAAATTGAAAATATGCGTGAGACAAATGAAGAAGAGCTGGGAAAGGATGTATCTGAAAATAGTTAATCTGGTTAGAAGAGCATTATACACCTTAAAATGAAGAATCTAGAGACTGAGTGTTGTTCCCAGGCGCAAAGACTAGATGAGACAGGGCTGCCGCTCTAAGAAGAACCCAAAGGATGCTTCTGGGGTTGCATCTCCCAAGGAGCCTCTGATTGTTTTCATCGCTGCTGCTTAGCGATTGTATGACCCTGTCGGGGATCTGTGAGACGAGGCGCCAGTACTCTCCTCCAGTTTCGCATTGCCTCTGCAGGATTGGGCGGTTGACAATACGAATACACCGAAGCCTTGGCAGTTGATGTTGCAGACTCTCTGGTAAAGAGAGCAGCTTAGGACAGTGGGTAATATACAATATCTTTAGTTTGGCCCTTCTAGCAATGAGGTCACCTCAGTGCACTGATTAATTGATAGAAACTTAGGTGCGGTGAGTCTTCCTAGACAATCGGGCAGAGATGCCCATGCTATATCTTGAATCGTCAACACAGCGAGGTCTGTGAGGCATCCCAGAGATTGGAGAATAGATAACAGACTGTTCGACCCAATAATCAGAGATTTGAGACTGCTGAGACATCCCAGCGATTCTAGTAATGTAGTTATCCTAGTGCACTCAGTGATCTCTAGCGTTTCAAGTGCCGTGAGGCATCCTAACCCATCTGGCAATGACACCAAGTTTTCACATGAAGTAATATGCAATTCTCAAAGTGCAGTGAGGCACTGTAGCTCCTCTGACAAGGATCGGAGGTTAGGGCATTGTTGTAGTCTTAACTCCTGCAGGAATGGGGATTGAGGTAACTCCAGTGGATCACAGATCAATTTCTCACAGTTTTGAATCACAAGACTTTCGAGCGTAGTGAGGTGTTGCAGTTGCAGTCCCCCATTCTCCTTTGATACCGGTCGATGATGACGATAATGATGATAGACCAACCAGGTTCTTGCAGTGTTTGATCTCCAGTTTCTTGAGGAATCTCAAATGATACATGAACTCATCTGCCATTTTAAAAGATTCCAGATGCCTGGGGAATGTGTTAGGGTCTCTCACTTCCTCATTGCTCATCAACTGTGCTAGCTTGACACAAATATACAAATTTAATTCCTTCAAAAAGTTCATTTTCAGAAAGAACCCTTTCTCAGGAAGAAGAAGAGGGCAATTATACACATATAGCTTTTGAAGAGACGGAAGCTGCGGCATGGTTTTCATTTTGGGGCAACTTCTAACGTTGAGGTTGACAAGTTGAGGGAAAAATGCTGAAGCTCCTGTCACTCCCCATTCCACCAATTCCTCCAAGTTAGCCATACCATCTACTCTCAGTCCTTTCAATGAAAGGAATATTTCAGCTCCACTTCCACGGAACGAGCTTTGACCATCGCCAATGTACTTGACTCCATCCATTCTCCGTATATCGAGAACCTCAAGTGAATGAAGCTGCCCAAGCGCTGGAGGTGTCCACATCTATTGCAATTATCTAGATAAATTCGGACCAGATTAGGGAGGTGTGTTGCACACATCATCATCCAGTTGGGAAAAACGGTGCCTGGATATCCATTTATGTTCAACCACTTAATGTTTTGAGGAGGCTGAAGGCACTCTATCACCTCTTCCAAGTTCTCCATGCTTTGCTCGTCAATATCATCCCATCTTAGAGTTACAGACTGAAGATCATGTTTGGAAGACAATTGTGCTTCCTTAGCATCTTCTCCATTCTTCACATTATTGAGCCCACAAAGTTCGAACTCACCGCTGATTTTCAGCTCTTTCAACTCCCTTATGCTGCCACTGTCTCTGTTGCTGCCAACCACGTATTTTGATAATGTTTGCAGGTAGATTAAATTTCCATACCGCTCGGCATGTACATTAGACCAACACGCCCACCAATACATAAATGCCTAAGATTTTTCAAGTTTTTGATGCCCTGAGGAAGTTCACGAAGACGCCAACAATCTTCTAGTTTCAATCTCTGCAAATGGAAGAGGTCGAGTTGTGGCTTCCGGTAATGTTTCTATACTACCTCTTGAGAGATCCAGGTACCTCAGATGCTTCAAATTGTCAATGGACACTGGAACATCTTCTAAAGCGGTGCCTGGCAAGGCTAAGCCCTTAGAGATTTGGCTTTCAGTGGCAAACTATTGGGAATTATGATATTTGGGAAAGATAAATTAACTAGAGTGCGCATGGACTTAAATAAAGTCAATGTGGCCTTATCAATGATCTTAGTGGCTTCTCCTAGATAAGTTGAAACATGACCGAGGACAAGGGTCGGTCGACTGGTCGACCGACAGAGGCGTTTGTCACTTCTTTCAGGATTCGGACTCTTTTTCTATTTTGGGGTTGAATCTAATTGGGGTTTTCTAAATCCCTGAGACTCTCTAAGTATAAATATAGATTAGAGCCCTTATGAATTGTATTCCACTGAAAATCTCCCTTGTAAATTTCTTGAAGAAAGAAATAAGTTGTAATTGATTGTTGAATTAATAAAATCTCTCTCCCTTACCCGGAGGACGTAAGCAAATTGTCAAACCTCGCTAAATATTGTGTTGGCTTGCTTTCTATCTTATTTCTCTGTTCTTGTCGTGTGGGTACTTCTCCGGCGCGTCTATCTCTATTGGTGATTCCTCATTGGTTGTTTTCTCACTTGCAACAAGTGGTATCAGAACATCCCAGGTTCGTCATGGGATCGTGTGTCTATTCCAAGAGCATTGGTTGCTGTTTGACGGAGATCGTGTGTCGAGCTCGGAGCAGCATTGGGACTGTTTGTGGGATCGTGTGTCGATCTCAAAATAACGTTTGGATTGCTCCAGGAATCAATTAGGAGGAGTAGATCGCTTCGGAAACTCTTCGAGGATTTCGCTTTGAGGTAAAGATCCTATCTTTATCCAGCTTTGTTTATCTAACTCCGTTTGTTTTCACATTACTTTGAGGGAACCATTGAGAAGATGGCTGGAGATAGTACATCTATTATAAAATTCGTGAATTCACATCCGTTGAGAATTGATGTGGTGAAGTTCGACGACAAGAACAACTTCAGTATTGACGGAGATGTGAGGTGGTGGATACATTGACGACATCAAACCTCGAAGACACTCTATGGTTAGAGAAAAAGGGGGATTCTACTACTGAAGAAGATTGAGACAAGATGAACCGGACGGCGTGTGTCTTGATCAGGTCATGTTTGATACAAGACATCAAGTATCATATGTTGTATGAAACATCTGTGAGGCAGCTGTGGGAGATCCTGGAGAAAAAGTATCTAACAAAAAGCATCGAATCGCAGTTGCAGTTGAAGAGAAGGCTTTATCGTTTCCAAATGAAGAGGGGAATCTACGTAGAGGAACACACGAATAGCTACACAAAGCTTCTTATAAACCTGGTTAATGTGGATGTGAAGATCGACGAAGAGAATAAGGCGGTAATTCTATTGAATTCTCTTTTTGAAAAAGAGTATGATACCTTTACTCTTACATTGATCAATGGAAGATAATCCATTTGTTTGTTGCTCTTGTAAATTATGAAGTAAGGAGGCAGGATAAATTGTCTTTTTCAGAACAGTAGAGACATTGGCGGTAAGAGACAGGAGTTCCAATCGGAAGGGCAGAGGTGATCATGAAAGATCGAAATCTAGATCAGGATTCAGAGATCTGAAGAAAAACCAGTGCGCCTTATGCAAGGAGCTAGGGCACTGGAAGGTTGATTATCCGAAGGCCAAAGGTATAGTCCGTATCAAGAAGTTTGATGGAATAGTACGAGAATTGAAGGAAGTGAGGCATGTACCTCAACTCAAAAGGAATCTTATCTCTGTTAGTGTTTTGAAAATGTTGGGTCTTGTGGTATCCATATGAGATGGTGTTCTCAAAATGATCAAAGCCTCAATGGTAGTTATGTAGGGCGTCCGCCGGAACAATCTCTACTACTTGAAGGGTAGTACAGTTACAGATCAAGTGGAGACTTCTATTTTTTCAGATGATATTTTCACACAGCTCTGACAGTGAGTCTCGGACACAGAGGAAAAAAGTTTTTGCAAGCTCCAGCAAGAAGGGACCATTGGAAGGTGCATCTACCTGCAACATGAAATTGGGTGAATACGGCGTTCTGGACAAGAAGAAGGTGAAATTCAGCACCCCCACTCACCACTCTGAAGGTCTTTTGATTTTGTTCATGTAAGTATTTGTGGACCTGCTAAGACTGCATCGCTTGGAGGTCATAAGTACTCTGTCTCTTTTATTGATAATTTATTTAGGCATTGTTGGATATATCCCATGAGACAAAGGTGTGAAGTCCTAGGTATGCTGGTGAAGTGGAAGGATATGATGGAGAAGCAGACTGATAGGAAGATTAAGGAGCTACACATTGATAATGTTGAAGATATAAGAACCAATTCCTACAATTTGAACAGAATACTGGTATTGGTACTTACTTTACAAATGGATTACATGGGTTGGCTAAGGAAATAAATCGTTCCTTACTGGAGAAGCCTTGGTGTTTATTGTCTAATGCATGATTAGATAAATCATTTTGGGCTGAGGCGATTGTGTATGCTAGTCATCTCATAAATAGATTGTCATCGACTGCGATAAGAGGTAAAACTCGGCTAGAAGTTTGGTTTGAAAAAGCTGCTCAAGATCATGATTTGCTGCGGGTACTTGAAAGTCCAGCCTACTTTAGTGCCAAAGATGGCAAGATAAATTCGCAAGCAAAAAAGTTTGTATTTTTGAGTTTCAAAAGAAATATGAAAGTGTACAGATTATGGGACCCTGAAAACAAAAAGATCGTGTTGAGTCAGTATGTCACATTTGATGAGATTTCATTGTTGAAGTTTACCGTCTCTCAATAGGTGGAGAGGATGAAGACCAAGGATGTTTTGCAACGGATGGAGGTTGATGCTACTCCATTACCTCTAATTCGTTTGGTATCAGGACTTAATCAGATGTGACAACGGGGGAGATCATGTAACCAGTTTTGATGCTGAACAGATTGAAGACATTGATGAGAATGTCGAATTATTTGCAGCAGTTGGAACCAAGATAAAACCACAAAGGTGAGGGGTGAAGCATGAATCTTAAGTTTGTGACCGCTATAAACTCAAGTTGAGGGCCGTTGTTCTCCATGACGGTAGTAAGGAGGTTCATATGACTCAGCCAGATCAGTTCTGTAACGACCTGATCCCGCCGGTACGGGGACGTTATGACGACGTACATACGCAGGGTGAAAAAACCCTCACGTACGTACGCTAAGCCTCAGAACAGGAAATCACCTCCATATATATAAGAGTTCCAGCAGGAAATAAGCACAAGAATACCTGCAGAAAGAGGTTAGTGCTCATAACAGAAAGAAAAACAGGGATAAATAAGATAATAGAAATAAATCACAAAGATACCTATGAATGATCTCGATGATGACTCTCCTATGCGAAACCAATGGACTATCTGACAATACGATAACTCAGATCTCCAACCTGGGCACGCAAACCCAGGGTCGTCAGAAAGCGACGTAGTGAGTGGTAAAATAAAGGAGGTAGTAATATATACTATAATAATACAAGCACGATAATAATATATAATACATGTTTATTTAATAGTGATACCATATAATAGAAATTTAATAATCTATAGAAATATAACAATGACATATTTTAATACCATCACCACCTAGCATGTTATCATCGGGTCATATCCACAGTAGTCTCCAGTTTGATATAATAAATATGTTGTATAGTGGTGAGTGATAGAACTGAACATGCAGATGTGTAGCATGCAATATACTCATACTACTGTGTTATGCATATACAAAATGAAGTATGCAAGGTATACATAAAGCAGAATATTTACAATGCAGGGTATACATGTACATGAATCGCATGTTACCACATGGAGTGTAACAAATATCAGAAAATGTAACAAGATATACTGGTGACATGATAGTGAATAACATATCAGGAATAGTAACAAATATGAAGGGGCAATAATATACATGAGTCGAGCATGTCATGTGATTTATACAATAATAACAATTTGTACCACCTAATATTTTAGTCAATCTCTTCCAGTGTCCCATACCACTGGCAGTTCATACTGGAGCCCGCACTCCAGTCAAACCCATCTGGACATGGCATACGAGTACCATTATCCAAAAGAGAGAGTGACCAAATAACAAGTATTCCCGACGTCACTATTGTGTATACTGTTTTATTATGTTAATTGGAAACCAAATGGTCGAGGAGCTCTTATCGGGTAGGTGTATCACGTGCATACCCGGGATCACGGCCTTAAACAAACCCCTGGCTGCTGAGACCAGGGCCCTCCGCTAAGAAGGGAGCACGAATCAAGTAACGGGAGCTCATGGAGCTATACAATCGGTAGGCAGCACTACCGTCCCCTGTAGTGGGACTAACAATATGGATCCAGTACATTCACGCGATAAGATCTAATCAACCGTCAAGTCTCCCCCATCCCCAAATTATATTTATGATATTTATAATACACAGTGTAGTAAGAACAAGTACAGTGTATGGTACATGTAACATGATAACAGGACCTGAGCTCGGTTGATAGCATAGAATAAGATAACGGAAAACGGGAAACAATAGATGTGGGATTCTAGAGGTGGCCCCCGTGGCTTGGATCCATGTGGCACTTCGTTCCACACATCGCATATCAACAGCTCTCATGTCCAGTAACGGGAATATCAATATCAGTAACATGAAACAATCATATAATAGGAGTACAAGGATAATATGGAACAATAATACATGCACTATGAACGGTGATTCATATGACAAGAAGATAGAAACAATACATGCATGTACACTCCTGCAGTGAGCATATGTAACAGTGATGTGTGAACATGAGATAACTGTGTATCGAGCATCCATATAACGATGATAACAATAATATGAAATGCGGTACTCCGTGAATTGGTATATTCGTGTACCAGTGGAACATATATGTGTAGCACTAATCCGTGTAACATATCTGTGTATCACTAGTACATGTAATAACGGTGGTCAGTGTATCATGTAATACCATGTCCAGTGAACTACAGTATCCATGTAATGATGATACCAGTGCATGAAATAACGGTGTCTAGCATGCATGTAACATGTAACGCCCCGATCCCGCAGGTACGGAGACGTTATGGCGACGTACATACGCGAGGTGAAAACACACTCACGCGTACGTTAAGCCTCAGTACAAGATATAGCCTCCTTATACACAAGAGGTCCAGCAGGAAATAAGTACAAGAATACCTGCAGAAAGAGGTTAGTGATCATAACAGATAGGAAAAACTGGGACAAATAAGATAACAGAAATAAATCACCAAGATACCTATAAATCGTCTCGATAAGGAATCTCCTATGTGACTCCAAGGCTCTGATACTAAGGTAACTCGGATCTCTAACCTGGGCACGCAAACCCAGGGTCGTCAGAAAGCGACCTAGTGAGTGGTAAAATGAAGGAGACAGTAATATATACAATAGTAATACAAGCATGATAATAAGATATAATACATAATGTTGTACTAGTGATACCATATAATAAGGATATCATAAGCAGTAGAAATAGATAAACATGTAAGCAGTAGAAATATATATATGTTATCTTTTAAGACCATCCCTAAGCCGGTTATCAACGGGTCATGTCTATAGTCGTATCCAGTTTATATCATCAATAATGTTTTCTAGTGGTGACGTGATAGACATGAACATGCTAGTGGTGACGTGATAGAAGTGAATATGCAGATGGGTATATGTAATGTAACCATAATACGGTGTTGTGCATAGACAGTAATGATGTCTACAAGATATACAAAAAACAGAAGATATGCAATACAGATACAGGAGGAGTATGCCACCACAGAAAGTATAACATGGACTAAGTAAAGTAACAAAGTATACATGTAACATGATAACAAATAAATGATCAGGAACAGTAAAAAGTACATCTACACAATAGCATACATGTATCAGGCAAGTCATGTCATTTATACAATAGTAGTAATCAGTACCACCTGGTATTTTAATCAATCTCTTTCAGTGTCCCATACCACTGGCAGTTCATACTGGAGCCTACACTCCAGTCGAACCCATCCGGATATGGCCTACGGGTACCATTATCCAAACGAGAGAGTGACCAAATAACAAGTGTTCCCGACGTCACTATTGTGTATACTATTTTATTATGTTAATTGGAAACCCATGGTCGAGGAGCTCTTATCGGGAGGGTGTATCCCGTGCATACCCGGGGCAACGGCCTTATCAGATCCCTGGCTGCTGAGACCAGGGCCAGCCCGCTAGGGCTGTAACATGTAACAGAAATCTCAATGAGCTAAACATAACGGGAAACGGGAGCTCATGAGTAACAGATGGTAGCCAACAGTACCCCGTCCCCTGCAGTGGGACGAACAATGGATCCAGACATCCACCCGATATGATCTAATCAACCGTCAAGTCTCCCCCATACCCAAATTATCATTATTATCTTTCACTATACAGTATATCAGGAACAAGTACAGGATATGGTACATGGAATACGATAGCATGACATAAGCTCTGTTGATAGCATGAAACAATATAACGGGAAATGGGAACAATATAACAGGAAACGGGAACAATAAATGTGGGATTCCACATATCGCCTATCAACAATTCTCATGTCCAGTAACGGGAATATCCATATCAATAACAGGAAACAATCATATAAGAGGAATACAGGGATAACATTGAACAATAATACATGTAATATGAACGGGAAATCATATGACAAGAATAGAGAAACCATATATGCATGTATAACAGGGATATAGAAACATGACATGCATGTGTAACAGTGATATAGTATCATGACATGCATGTGTAACAGTGATATGTAAACATGAAATGCGGTAGTCCGTGTATTGGTCTATCCGTGTACCAGTGAAACATCTATGTGTAGTAATAATCCGTGTAATACCTCTGTGCTAGTGCCTGTCATAACAGTGAGCAGTGTATCCATGTAACGAGGATATTAATATAAAATGGCGGTCTCCAGTGTCCTAGAGTATACGTATATCAGTAGGTCACAAACATGCAGTACTAGTGTCGTGAATCTCAGTATCTATGTAATGGTGAGACGGGTACATGAAACTACATGAAAGCTACATGAAAGACCGATATCTAGTGTAACCGATATATACATGCACTACGGTGCTTAGTGTACCCGTGGGTCGGTAAGGGGACAGTGGAACAGTGACAAGATCCCATATAATGAAGTACGCGTGTCTTGGTGTACATGTAGCCGTGTGATATAACCAAACGTGTATCAGTGGACATGTAGCTGTATTGTGGAACCAGAATAGTGATCCATGAGGTAACAGTGTCTAGTGGTACGTTTTACTCAGGAACATGATTCACTTCAGAAAGCTCATTAACTAACCAATCATCCCGTATCAGGTTCTATTATATTTTAATTACAAGGATTTCCCAAATGCATTAATCACGTTTTAGTAAGGAAGCAATCAAGCATTTTCACTAAACATGATAAAAATATAATTAAGAAAAGAAAAACACTCACAAACTAGCCACGGGAAGATAGCTCTCCTTCCCACGATCGCAACGGATCCAGAATCGTCCGAATCGGAGTCCGGATACTCCAGTTATCGCCCGAAGACTAAATCCTAACAAACAGGGTTAAATATGTAAATAAAAATATGTTAAATGCAAATAATAAAATGGAGTAGGGGGTTTTCTAAAATTTTACCTTTATTGGGTTGGATGCGGGTAGACGGGTTAACGGGTCGGGTTCAGATCCACAACCCAAACCCGAGGACTTAAGTGGAAGTGGGTTAGTGGGTTACTGGGTAGGGCTTATTGGGTAACGGGTTTCCAACCAACCAATAGGGTTATTGGGTTCGGGTGTGAACCCGAACCCAACACACACATACACACACAGCACACACACACACACACACACACAGCAGCAGCAGCAGCAACAGAGGTGCCGCTGCTGCTGCGCGCGCACCATGGCCGGCCAGCCCTGCTGGCCGGCATGGAGGGGGGCCCGCCTGCGGCGTCTCGGCCACCGGCGGCGCGGCCGTAGGTCAGGCCGGGGGAAAGTGAGAGAGAAAGAGAGAGGAGAGGGAGTGCCCTGTGCCTGGCCGCGCGGCTGCGCGGCCATGGCGGCCGGCGGCGGCCAGCAGAGGACGGCCGGCGGCGTGCTGGGCCCGCGTACAGAGAGGGGGAGAATTGAGAAAAGGAGAGAGATAGAGAGAGAAAGAGAGAGGAGATTTTGAGAAAGAGGTTTAGAGAGAGAGATATATGAGAAGAGAGAAAGAGGAGAGAGAGTGAGAGAGAGATTTTGTTTGAGAGAGAGGAGGGGAGAGGGTTTTATAGGGGAGAGAGAGAGAAGAAGAGGCGGTGCGGGGAAGCTTGGAGAAGAAGGAAGAAGGGGAAAGAAAAAAAGAAGGGAAAAGAAAAGAAATTAAATAATTAAAATAATATTATATAATTTGGCCCAAAATTCGACTAGTTCCGAACGGTGCCCAAAAATTACAGAAAATAAAGAATATTATCCTGAGACGTAATATGAAAACAGTTTTCAGAAATTTTATCTGGTTTGCAAATTAAAAATCCCAGAGTGTCTCGCCGATACCGAGCGACACCAGTTTCGCCCGATTTTCGATAAATTCGAAAAAAATTCCCAAAAATACCCTAACGTAGATAATACGATTCTAAGACACATGATGAAAGCAGAATCCCAAACTATAACTCTGTTTGTGAAATAAAAATCGTAAAGCCGATTATCGGTATCGGTCGACACCGACTACGGAGATTTTCCAAAATAATCCAGAAAAATTCCAGAAAATCCTGAAAAATCTAAAATATTAGAAAATAATTTTTGAAACTGAAATCAGCTCAATCGGACTATCAGAAAGGTCAAATCAATATTATATATCATATCGCGTACTGATACTGTGATACGTACATCAGGGAACAGGGGGTTACAATGCATGTCTAGTGACAGTGTAGAGTCATAGAGTATCTGTAGATCAGTATACATGTCACGATAGTTATCTAACAGTGATAAAATACATGAAATAATAGTGATAGTTATATTAAATCAGGAAGCAACTTACAATATTATAGTTTATTCCTATTACAATGAGTTTCCAATAATTACAAGTTAATATTAATAGTTACAATGTTTTATCCATAATCAAGATGTATCACTAAAAGCAATCAATCAATTTAGGATCTCTAAATAAATATAATTTATAAAAGAAAAACCTCACAAACGAGCCATGGGAAGGTAGCTCTCTTCCTCACGATCGTAACGGATCCAGAATCGTCCAAATCGGAGTCCGGATACTCCAGATATCGCCCGATCACTAAAAGTAATAGAAATGGATTACATATGTAATACAAATATTTCAAATGTAATTAATAAAAAGTAGAAGGGGGTTTTCTGTAATTTTACCTTTATTGGATTTTGGATGCGGGTTTGGGCTCTTAACGGGTCGGGTTTGAATCCAATACCCAAACCCATAACTTAAGTATATGGGTAAATGGGTTATTGGGTTTCAAAATCAACCCAATAAGACAAATGGGTTTGGGTTCATACCCGAACCCATCCTCAGATAGCAGCAGCGGCAGCAGCTCCGCTGCTACCGCCACCCACATGCCGGCCGGCCAGCTCAGCTGGTCGACTGCGAAGGAGCCCACCGGCGGCAAGTCTAGCCGCCGGCGATGGTTAGTGAGAGAGAGAGAGAAAAGGGGGGGAGAGAGAGAGAGAACAGGGCAGCTGCTGCTGCCCTGTGCCTAGCCGCGCAGCCATGCTGCCACGGCGGCAGGCGGCGACCGGCGGCGGCGCTAGGCCGCCGGGGCGGCTGGGCCCGCGCACAGAGAAAAAGAGAGCGAGAGAGAGAGAGTGAGGGAGAAGACTCACTGGAAAAGAAAAGAAAGAAAAAAAGAAGAACAGGGAAGAAGAAGAAGAAGAAAAGAAGAAGAAAAGAAAAAAAGAAGAAAAGGAAAAAAGAGGAGGAGGAGGCGGGCGGCCGGAGGGGAGGCGCCACCGGCGGCGCTGCCGGCCACCGGCGGCGCTTGGCCGGAGGGGCCTGGCCGAGGGCGTGGGTCAGACCCACCCCCGGCCTGGAACAGTGAGAGGGGGAGAGAGAGGATACAGTGGAAGAGAGAGAGAGTGAGTGAGAGGGGTTTTTTGAATTAGAGATAGATAAAGAGAGAGGTTTTATTTAGATGAGAGAGAAAGAGAGGCGGTGGACATAGGCGGTGGGGGAAAACTCCAGAGAAATGGAGAGGAGGAGGGAAAAAGAAAAGAGTAAAAGAGGTTTTTATATTAGTTAATTAATATTATTTTATTCGGTAAAACTTTGGCTAACTCTGAACGGTTCCCAAAAATTACATAAAATAGAGAATATTATGTGGAGGAAGAATGTGAAATCAGATTTTAGAAATCTTGTTCGGTTTGCAAGTTAAAAATCCTAGAGTGTATCGTCGATACCGGGCGACACCGATTTGGCCCAATTTTGATAAATTCAGAAAAATTCTCAAAAATATCCTAACGTAGAAAATAGGATTCTAAGATACAATATGAAAACAGATTCTTAAAATGCATCTCCATTTGAGAATTAAAAATCGTAGAGCCGATTATCGGTATCGGTCGACACCGACTAAAAAGATTTTACAAAATAATCCAGAAAAATACCAAAAATTCTGAAAAATCTAAAATATTGAAACTTAATATCTGAAACTGCAATTGGCACAATCTGACTACCAAGAAGGTCAAGTCAATTTTGTACGCCGTATCGAGCTTTGATACTGTGATACGTACATCAGGGATCAGGGGGTTACATTTCTCCCCACCTTACAAAAAATTTCGTCCTCGAAATTTCAATTCAGATGTGAGAACAATATTTACAGTCATGGAGCCTGAATATTACGGGCCTATGACACTTCCGCTGCGCACTCTGATATCGATAGTGCGAACAGGATGGAGGATTGGTATCATGAGTCAAAGATGAACATCAGAATCCACAGGATGAAGAGAAAACAAGAAGGAAATCAGAGTATTCTGATTGATCACTAAAATGAGGGAATAGAAAAGCACCAATGAATGAATTTCAATGAAGTGGCATTCTTGTACTCATAGCTGAATTCCCAAGCTCAGATACTGGTGAGTTCTCATCTGAATCTGATTGTACTGTTGGTAAGAGCCAGAGTATTGACCCAGGTGGTTACCCACACCAGGTGTGAACCTAGGCTCTGATACCTCTATGTAACGCCCCGATCCCGCAGGTACGGGGATGTTATGGCGACGTACATACGCAGGGCGGAAAAACCCTCACGTACGTACGCTAAGCCTCAGTACAGGAAATCACCTCCATATATATAAGAGTTCCAGCAGGAAATAAGTACAAGAATACCTGCAGAAAGAGGTTAGTGCTCATAACAGAAAGGAAAACAGAGATAAATAAGATAACATAAATAAATCACAAAGATACCTATGAATGATCTCGATGATGACTCTCCTATGCGAAACCAATGGACTATCTGACAATACGATAACTCGGATCTCCAACCTGGGCACGCAAACCCAGGGTCGTCAGAAAGCGACCTAGTGAGTGATAAAATGAAGGAGGTAGTAATATATACTATAATAATACAAGCACGATAATAATATATAATACATGTTTATTTAATAGTGATACCATATAATAGAAATTTAATAATCTGTAGAAATATAACAATGACATATTTTAATACCATCACCACCTAGCATGTTATCATCGGGTCATGTCCACAGTAGTCTTTAGTTTGATATAATAAATATGTTGTATAGTGGTGAGTGATAAAACTGAACATGCAGATGTGCAGCATGCAATATACTCATACTACTGTGCTATGCATATACAAAATGAAGTATGCAAGGTATACATAAAGCTGAATATTTACAATGCAGGGTATACATGTACATGAATCGCATGTTACCACATAGAGTGTAACGAATATCAGAAAATGTAACAAGATATACTGGTGACATGATAGTGAATAACATATCAGGAATAGTAACAAATATGAAGGAGCAATAATATACATGAGTCGAGCATGTCATGTGATTTATACAATAATAACAATCTGTACCACCTGATATTTTAGTCAATCTCTTCCAGTGTCCCATACCACTGGCAGTTCATACTTGAGCCCGCACTCCAGTCAAACCCATCCAGACATGGCATACGGGTACCATTATCCAAAAGAGAGAGTGACCAAATAATAAGTGTTCCCGACGTCACTATTGTGTATACTGTTTTATTATGTTAATTGGAAACCAAATGGTCGAGGAGCTCTTATCGGGTAGGTGTATCCCGTGCATACCCGGGATCACGGCCTTAAACAAACCCTGGCTGCTGAGACCAGGGCCCTCCACTAAGAGGGGAGCACGAATCAAGTAACGGGAGCTCATGGAGCTATACAATAGGTAGGCAGCACTACTGTCCCCTACAGTGGGACTAACAATATGGATCCAGTACATCCACCTGATAAGATCTAATCAACCGTCAAGTCTCCCTCATCCCCAAGTTATATTTATGATATTTACAATACACAGTGTAGTAAGAACAAGTACAGTGCATGGTACATGTAACATGATAACATGACCTGAGCTCGGTTGATAGCATAGAATAAGATAACGGGAAACGGGAAACAATAGATGTGGGATTCTAGAGGTGGCCCCCGTGGCTTGGATCCACGTGGCACTTAGTTCCACACATCGCATATCAACAGCTCTCATGTCCAGTAACGGGAATATCAATATCAGTAACAGGAAACAATCATATAATAGGAATACAGGGATAACATGGAACAATAATACATGTACTATGTGTTGGCCCAAAGGCCCATCACTCTAGTTTTGATGATGATCAACTCATGAAGTTATGTTTACTAATGATCTTGTGTTTAATATGTGATAGATTCATTATCAAGATCTTAGTAGGTGCATAGCTCAACAAAGGATAAAATGTCAAGATTTGGAACTAGCACGGTGTGATCCAAGGAGCTTTTGGATCAAGCTTGGACCAAGTCAAGAAGATGAAGACTTGTGTCTAGGTATAAGATTTTGTTTTTATTTTAGTTAAAAATGTAAAGGATAGATAGTTGGTGGATTGCTCAAGTACATTTACACACACACACTCTTGATTTAGTTTGTTTTAGAAAAGAATTTTAACCAAAATCCAAATATGTATTCAAGTGAAGATTTCAAATGTTTTGTTGATTTTGGTATTTTCATATATACATATCTTTTATCCAAAATCAAGTTTAGAGCTTTATGACAAAAACATAGATATTTCATTATGATTGTGTAGTGGATCATATGCATACATACTATGCCTTAAAAGTATATCTTGTTTTTGTATTTGATGAAGATTTGAAAAAATATGTTTTAGAAAATATTGTTTTAGAAAAATACAGCTTTTATCATGAGCCAAATATTTCCAAGTTACAAAAATAGTCCAATCTTTTATAACATGCCTTGATTTTGTGCAAGCATGTTTGTATATCAAAGTATATTGGTTAAACTATTTTTGTAGATTTTTATGTATTTTATGGGATTTTATTTAAGCCAAAAAGACCATGTTTTAAATCTCAGAAAACTGTTTCAGGCTTCAGCCAAGTCGACTAGTCGACCTAACTAGTCGACTATACCTGAAGTCGGTCGACCGGGCCGGTCGACCGACGTGCACAGACGTGCACGCCTGTGTGTACTGTTGAACGGTCGACCGTGCCGGTCGACCGCTCCAGAGAGCAGTGCTCTCTGGAAAGTTCGGCCGATCGCACCAGTCGACCGTAGCTCCAACGGTCAGAAATCCGACCGTTGGCGGTCGACTGAGCCGGTCGACTGGCAGTACTGAAATATCCCAATGGCTATATTTTTCTGGCCTATAAATTGGGGGATCTTGTCATTGTTTTAAAACAAGATTTTAGAGACTCTTAGAGCCAGTTTTTCCCAGACTTTTAGAAGAGTTTTCTCCACAAAATAGAGAGCAAATATTTCCTATCTAAAGGAAGTTTTTATAAAGATGTTAAAAGAAAGTCTATGAGTTTTTCCTCCACCTTTTACATCCTTGATTTTCTCACACCACACTTGAGCAACCATTGATTATACATCCTATAGGTGTGTTGTAGTGAGAGCTTTTATTGGTGATCAAGTGTTTAGATCACCAAGAGATCATTTCTTGTGCTTTGAGGAGGCGGACGTGTGTGTCCGCGTTGTTTCGAGTTCGGGTGCGAACTTGTTGTACGAGGTGCGGCCTCGGCGAGCCGGTGGGCTTGCGGTGTGTACGGGACTAGGGAGTCCGAGGGCTTGTAGGTGTTGCGGCACCGAGGAGAGATCCATTGGGATCTTGCATAGTGGAAATCCTTCGTGTGTCGAAGGCGGGGATGTAGAGCAAGTGTGCTCGAACCTCGAAACATACCCTTGTGTTTGCGATTGCTCACTCTCTCTCTTTGTCTCATTTATATCTTGCATAGCTTATATTGTCTTTACATTTACATGCTTGATATATGTTGTGTGCATAATTGATATATATACATGCGTGGGATTGTTGCTAACACTTGTATTCAATCAAGAGAGCCAACGCGGCACCTCAACCCATTCAAGGGGAATCTAGAGGAGTTTGTCCAGAGCCCTTCACGGGGAATTCGGCAACACTCTTGGTTATACGTGGTGTTTAGTGTAAAAGATTTAATTAGGTCATAATTGTTTTTAGCTTTCGCATTATTTGCATCATTCGGCATTAAGTGACATTTAGATTAGCCATCACCTATTCACCCCCTCTCTAGGTGATTTACAATTGGTATCAGAGCTTGGTACTCTGATTTTGGTCTAACAACCTAGAGTAAAAGATCCTTATTTTTAGGCTAATCACAATATTTTTGTACACACACCATGGACTTCATGTCACCACCCATGTTTGACATTGCTAACATCCATATATGGAAGGTGAAGATGTCATTGTACCTGAAGGCCTTAGGCATTCATGTATATCTTGCCACTACTAATAATGCATATTCTTTAGATGGTAAGAATTTTGAGGCTAATGCAAAAGCCCTTCATGCTATCAAATCTACCCTAGATGATGTTTATTTATCTAGAGTTGCTAATATTAATTCGGCTTTTGTAGTATGGAACACCCTCACCTACCTTGGCGAAAAGGATCTATACTATACGGGGAGCGATTCGGACGTTGGAAGCGACATCTCCAACATATGCTATATGGTCCAAGGGGATAACCCCCTTGAGGTAACTTCCGAATCCGAGGATGAGGATAATAATATGTCATATGAAGAGCTTTCTACATTTTGTCAACTATTGCTTGAGAAATATGACATGATTAAGATAGAAAATAAAAATTTAAAAAAGAATATTGCTTGCATGCATGTAGAACAAGATTCATTTAAATATAACATAGCATGTTTAGAAAAAGACAACAATAATTTGAAAAAGGATTTTGATTGTATGCTTAAAGAAAATGATTCTTTCAAATCTAAGATTGCATACTTAGAAAAAGAAAATAAAGATTTGAAAAATGAAAATGTTTCCTTATTTTCAAAATTGAATGATTTGTGTGAAGGAAACAATACCTTGAAAAATAAAATTGATTTGGTGGAAAAACAAAAAGAAGTTATTTTTCAAGAAAATATTTCTTTGAAAAGAAAATTTGTTGAAAAAGAAAAAGATTTTGTTTCACTAAAGAAAAAGAAAAATGATTGTATATCTCATCATGCTTTACATGCCACAACTAATTAGATAAATATGTTAAAAAATAAAATAGATAATTTGAGATCTAATTTGAGCACATGTGCATTCAATCATACTAAATTGGAGTCTTTGTTTTCAAAGAAACAAACTCCATCCATTCATACACATCATCATGCTTATGTTGCACACCATGATCATACACACTCACATAAGCATACTAAGGTGTACATATGTACACATTGTGGCCGCAAAGGCCATTTAGCAAAGTTTTGTTATGATAATATTAATTCTTTAAATTTTGCTAATTATAAAAGATTTTGGTTCCTTACAAGTCTAACCCCAAAGGACCCAAGAAAATATGGGTACCAAAACCCCACCATTTGCTTGTGATGTAGGTGAGGGCTCTCACAAAACGTGAGAGAATTGGTGCCTTGGTAGTGGATGCACATGGATTGGATGGACACACTTTAGACGCATCGCTATCAAGGAGCTTGGTGGGACAACCACCATATTTGGAGCTTTGGAGTTGATAACAATTTCTAAACTCCTACTTTTATGCACATGCTTTTAATTTCATATATCATATAGCATGTTCATATTTTATGTGCTTCATGTGGTATTTACATGTTTAAATGAAGATTTTATCAAAACGTGCATGTATACATATACAATTAGTGAATTACAATTGATTCATATATGATTGAACTTCATGCTCACTTGTACCCACTATTTGCATATGCATAGTCTAGTTTTGATGATTCTTTCATTTATACTTGTTATGCCTATTTTTATGCTTTACTTCATGTATATGTATTTTTTAATTCAAATCTAATAAATATACATGTATACCCGTGAGTCTCTTGCCTTCATGCAAACATCATTAATAGACTCTTTTAGATTTGGGATATGTATGTGTATTGTTAGGATTGGATTAATCATACATATACCATGATGATTAGTGTTTTGATTAAAAATGATTTTTCGTATTTTTGTTAAAAAATGTGACTTAATGAGCTTCATTGACTATTTTCATAAAAATGCTATTTACATGATCATTTAACACTCACATTTTTATTAAAAACATTTTGAGCCTTATAGACTATGAGTGCTTAAATTTTTATGTATCTAGTTATGTTTATGAAAAACATAAGATTTGATATATTTGAAGGATTTTTAACTAGTTTTTCAAAAACAATTTATACTAGTTATTTGTTCTTCAAATAATTTTTAAGATTGACACATGATTCTATTTTTCTCAAAGATTTGATGCTTCATGATTTGAATATTAGTTTATGTAACGCCCCGATCCTAAAGATACGGAGACGTTATGGCGACGCATATACGCAAGGGAAATACCCCACGTATACACACTAAGCCTAAATTGTAACCTGAACAAGCTATAATCTAAACCAAGAAAATCACTGCAATATGACATATAAAAGCTACACATGATAGCAAAAGAATGACAGGAAGAAAATAGCAGCTGAATGTAATACAGATAGTCATGAAGTAACAGGAACAAAGGAGGAATGAGGGTACCAGAATGAAGAGAGGGAGACTGTGTCCAACTCCTCGCAATGTGTACCAACTCCTCGAACACCTGCACATTAGAAACAATCGTCCAATATCTGGACGTGCAAATCCAGGGTCGTCAGAACGCGACCATAATGAGTGTGTGTGTAAAGGGGAAACAGCTCATGCAGAAGAAACCATGTGCATATATAATAGTAAGAACAACTGCAGATAGAAAAACTAAATAACACAATAAATAACTGAACAGTAAGACATATGATAAAAACATGAATACAGGTAGTAGGCAAATGGCACAACTGTAAATATGCAATCAATGTCAAGGCGTGTAATCTATCACATGTCACTAGGTTGGCATACAATCCAGTCATGGTTATAGTTATATGTCTATCACAGTGATATAAATGTACAGTTAGATGATTGTGGTCAGTCACAATTCAATAACAGTTTATTATTAATTATGTCAGCGAACACCAATTGCCACCTGTAATAGGCGCATCTCATACTACGCCTACTACATGTGTCAATCAGAGTCCTAAGTTATTGAAATTAATAGAAGAGACTTTGTCCATGCTTTAGGTGGGTCCCGTACATACCCGGACCACGGCCCAGATGCCTGGCGCTGAACCAGGCCCTACCGCCAGGTAGTCAGTAACAGTAACAGTACTCACAGTATCACTGTGGAACAGTAAACTCACAGTAGCACTGTGGAACAGTAAACAGATGGGATGTCAGTCATCCCCCGGAACCCTGCAGTGGAACCGTAAGTCGGCTGCGCAACCTGTATCCTAGGTCCACCCAAAATACAGACGCTGTCTCTTCCATCAATTTCCCCAATCCCGGTGTAAGTTGTCCATTTACATTATTATTTATTCAATTCAGTTACATCAGTCAATGTCCATATTATCTAGAACACTGGGATGATATGGTGACAGTAACAATAACAGTACAGTAACAGTAAATCAGTGATCGTATACACGGTGAATAATATCAGTAACAGTAACAGTAACAGTAACAGTAGCCGTGTAGACGATGAACAATAGGACTGTACCGTGGTTACGGTCAAACATTCATTTCCCAGTAACTTTCAATAACATGGACATAAATAACAGTAACAATCTAGACACTGATCCTCAAGTCACCAATAATAGAGATCAAATAGTAAAAGCTATCAAACTCTGAATATATATAAAATCACCGATATTGCCAATTCACTCTCACAATAATTATGTCCATATCACTGAGTAACCCAGTCTCTAACATCACAACAAGTCCATATCAATATCTGAATGAGTCATCACCAATAAAAGAATATCAAGTCTAGAAGGTCCCCTACATGAAGTATATCAACTCATCTTAATGCATATCAGGTTTAATCATAAAGAATGTAAATCCAATATCATCTATAACACAAGTTCAGTCCAACTCTGAATAAGTTCATGTACCAATCCAATCGTCATTATCTTTTAGTAAGGTAAGTGCACACCCAATATGTCCTCGATCAACTGCAATATAGAATAGCTACCACTGATACTTAACATCAACAACATATCATCTAATGAATCTCAAATGCCAACAACGTCAATCTCATCTCAAGACAAGTCAGACTCCAATATAAGGAACATAGATTCTGGATAACCTCTAACTCAAGATCAACCTACATCACAACTCAACTAATCCAGTCATATCTGATATGTCCTCAAATACTCAACTAATAAGGTCAGGTCTAATTACTGATCATCATTCTATGTAAATAACATAAGTCCAGATCAATCCCAAGTTATGACAACCAACTCATATTCCAATAGTTACATGATCGTCAAGTATCAAGATACATCAAAGAATCTGATATAATAATTGTCATTCCAACATATATCCATAATCAAGCTCAGCTCCCTCACTCTAACAATTTAATCTGATTCCCAAATCCTCAAGGGTTCACACTTCTATTAAGATCAAACATAATATCCCAATACTCGGTATCACAACATATACATGCATCTAAGTTCTATTAGATCAAGTCATTACCATCCAATATCCATCTCAATTACTCTCATGCTACATCCTGATATGTCTACAACAATACTCTAGATATACATAGGACATACATGGGGATTCTAACATGTATCAAGAATCACGCATATCATATTTCTATACATCCAACATGTAAAATAAACGGGAGATGACCGACCACCTTCATGCTCGGTGATCTCCACACATAAACATGTAATCTCAGTATTCTACTCGACAATTACATAACATATAAAATAATAGCTGCAATCACTTAATAAAAGAGAGAAGGAGGAAGAGACACTCACATTGGGGAATCTGGTCGTCGCCGGGCGAGTCGCCGTTACGGTCGCCGTGGCACCGCTCTTCGCTGTCGGACTACGTAGGACGGTAGCCAGGGTACTGGGGAAGGCCTGGCTGCAAGCTGGGGATCTCGCGCTCGCCGGAAGGGCCTGGAATTGTCGCTCGCTCACTGCCTGCGCGCTGGTCCGGATCTCACCAAACAAATCCAAAATGCTGTAATACGCAACCAATATATACAAATAATTATAAATACACGCTAAACACCCACACGTGCATATGAACATATACGCATACACGTACATAATCAAGCATACACAAACATACACGTCCAATTAATAAATATACCTATACATTAATTAATTAATTTAATGCAAACATATCCAATTTAATTAAGTCCCATTTATTAATCACTAAATATACACATAAATGATTAAAGAATAAATTCATGTATAATTGTATACCATGCATAAATATCTAAATTAATAAATATCTATTATTAACTATAAATACCTATACATATTAAATAATTATTAACATACATGCATTCAAATACCAAGGCACTCACGCGCACACACACAAACATACACATTTATCAACTTCCCAATTATTACACAAATGCCATAATACATGTAAATAAAGCTAACCTCGGGACATCTTGCGGCGCACCGATGGAGGCTCCAACGGAGGCGTGCGGGGTCGCGGAGGGTGTCGTTGGATAGAGCAACTCGCCGTGAAGGGCGTGGGGTGCGTTCGCGCTCGCCGACGTCGATCAACGGCATCCCGCGGAGAGCCCGAAAATGGCTCGGAGGAAGGTTTTTGCCGCACATGAAATAAAACACATATTGAATTAATAAACTTACATTCATATTACTCCCAAACCAAACACAAATAAATTAAAGTACACAATAATGTAAAGAGTGAGGGAGGGAATCTTCGGCTAGGGAAATTAATTAATAAAAAAAATGCCATAACCAATAAAAATGACTAAATAAACAGTAGAGCAGAGATAAAGGAACAAAAGATCACCCTAAGTTCTGAGCAACAGATGCGGCAAGCAAGGTTGCTGCTATTGGTACACAAGTCTCCAGGCTAAATGTGAGGGAATGGTGGAGAGGAGGTGCGTGATGCGTGGATGCCAGGATAGGAAGGCATGGAAATTGGATCTATCCGGAGTGGTGGGGGTGCTTGGCCAATCAGGGAGGAGGTTGGGGTGTCCCGATTTGTGGAGGTGGGAGGCAGTCAGTAGGCCTGGGGGAACATAAGAGGGGAAGAGGCAATAGGTGGGTGCACTGATGGGAGATGCTCACGGCCTAGGGCCTGAGGCGGAGATGTTCACGGCCTGGGAAGGGGGTTCTTGGCTGCATGTGCTCGTGGAGGCCGTGGTGGGCAAGGTGGGGGCGGATCTGGTGCTCGGCGTGGTGGGGAGGCCGGCCTGGTCGCTGGGGCTGCGGATCAGGGAGGGGGCTGTGGCAGATTGGGGATGGGGTGTTGGCGGCTGTGTGTTGGAGAGGGAGAGATGGAGATTAGGTTAGGGTTTAGAATTAGGATTATATATAAGGGTATTGGGTTATGGGTTATGGGTTAGATTCAAATAGAGAAATGGGTAAGATTAGGAATGAGTTTGGGTAGTGGGTCTATGGTAGGATCAAGGATATAAGGATCATAGGCTCATGGGTAAGGGAAATATGGAAAAGAATAGGAAATAATAAAGGTAGTAATAATAATAAGAATAATGATAATAATAATAGGTAATAATAATAATTCCTAAAATGCTAAATATACATATAAGGCCAAATTACCATTTCTCATCTTAAAATAATTTGCTTATTTAATATAATAATAATTACAAGAAGAAGTAATAAATTACTTTAAATTGATAATCTTAATAAAATAATTAGTAGAGCAGAATAAATGCTGTAGGAAAATAAAAATACAGTATTGCTAATTAGGGATATTACATTCTACCCACCTTAATAAAAATTTCGTCCTCGAAATTCAATTAGGGCAGGGAATGGTAAGAAAATCAAAATACAGGGAGAAAACAATAAGCTTCTATGTCGCCTCGCTGGGACACCACACTTCCGCTGCGCCACTCTGATCTCTACTACCGGTTTCAACAAGGAGTAACCAATCTCAAGGGACAGAATTAGGAGAAATGAATAGGAAGGAAGGATGAAATCAAGATGGACATCCAAATCACTCTAATTGAAGTGTTGGAATTATGGATATCAACAGATCAAGAATGGAATTTCAAAGGGAGGACGATCAATTTCCAAATGGAGTCAACATTATCATGTGAATAGTATATGTACATTGCAGTGTCAACATAATTGTCTCAGGTCACAGGTAGGAACTAGGTTCTCTTTTATGTCGAACCTAGGCTCTGATACCACTCTGTAACGCCCCGATCCTAAAGATACGGAGACCTTATGGCGACGCATATACGCAAGGGAAATACCCCACGTATACACGCTAAGCCTAAATTGTAACCTGAACAAGCTATAATCTAAACCAAGAAAATCACTGCAATATGACATATAAAAGCTACACATGATAGCAAAAGAATGACAGGAAGAAAATAGCAGCTGAATGTAATACAGATAGTCATGAAGTAACAGGAACAAAGGAGGAATGAGGGTACCAGAATGAAGAGAGGGAGACTGTGTCCAACTCCTCGCAATGTGTACCAACTCCTCGAACACCTGCACATTAGAAACAATCGTCCAATATCTGGACGTGCAAATCCAGGGTCGTCAGAACGCGACCATAATGAGTGTGTGTGTAAAGGGGAAACAGCTCGTGCAGAAGAAACCATGTGCATATATAATAGTAAGAACAACTGCAGATAGAAAAACTAAATAACACAATAAATAACTGAACAGTAAGACATATGATAAAAACATGAATACAGGTAGCAGGCAAATGGCACAACTGTAAATATGCAATCAATGTCAAGGCGTGTAATCTATCACATGTCACTAGGTTGGCATACAATCCAGTCATGGTTATACTTATATGTCTATCACAGTGATATAAATGTACAGTTAGATGATTGTGGTCAGTCACAATTCAATAACAGTTTATTATTAATTATATCAGCGAACACCAATTGCCACCTGTAATAGGCGCATCCCATACTACGCCTACTACATGTGTCAATCAGAGTCCTAAGTTATTGAAATTAATAGAAGATACTTTGTCCATGCTTTAGGTGGGTCCCGTACATACCCGGGACCACGGCCCAGATGCCTGGCGCTGAACCAGGCCCTACCGCCAGGTAGTCAGTAACAGTAACAGTACTCACAGTATCACTGTGGAACAGTAAACTCACAGTAGCACTGTGGAACAGTAAACAGATGGGATGTCAGTCATCCCCCGGAACCCTGCAGTGGAACCGTAAGTCGGCTGCGCAACCTGTATCCTAGGTCCACCCAAAATACAGACGCTGTCTCTTCCATCAATTTTCCCAATCCCGGTGTAAGTTGTCCATTTACATTATTATTTATTCAATTCAGTTACATCAGTCAATGTCCATATTATCTAGAACACTGGGATGATATGGTGACAGTAATAATAACAGTACAGTAACAGTAAATCAGTGATCGTATACACGGTGAACAATATCAGTAACAGTAACAGTAACAGTAACAGTAGCCGTGTAGACGATGAACAATAGGACTGTACCGTGGTTACGGACAAACATTCATTTCCCAGTAACTTTCAATAACATGGACATAAATAACAGTAACAATCTAGACACTGATCCTCAAGTCACCAATAATAGAGATCAAATAGTAAAAGCTATCAAACTCTGAATATATATAAAATCACCGATATTGTCAATTCACTCTCACAATAATTATGTCCATATCACTGAGTAACCCAGTCTCTAACATCACAACAAGTCCATATCAATATCTGAATGAGTCATCACCAATAAAAGAATATCAAGTCTAGAAGGTCCCCTACATGAAGTATATCAACTCATCTTAATGCATATCAGGTTTAATCATAAAGAATGTAAATCCAATATCATCTATAACACAAGTTCAGTCCAACTCTGAATAAGTTCATGTACCAATCCAATCGTCATTATCTTTTAGTAAGGTAAGTGCACACCCAATATGTCCTCGATCAACTGCAATATAGAATAGCTACCACTGATACTTAACATCAACAACATATCATCTAATGAATCTCAAATGCCAACAACGTCAATCTCATCTCAAGACAAGTCAGACTCCAATATAAGGAACATAGATTCTGGATAACCTCTAACTCAAGATCAACCTACATCACAACTCAACTAATCCAGTCATATCTGATATGTCCTCAAATACTCAACTAATAAGGTTAGGTCTAATTACTGATCATCATTCTATGTAAATAACATAAGTCCAGATCAATCCCAAGTTATGACAACCAACTCATATTCCAATAGTTACATGATCGTCAAGTATCAAGATACATCAAAGAATCTGATATAATAATTGTCATTCCAACATATATCCATAATCAAGCTCAGCTCCCTCACTCTAACAATTTAATCTGATTCCCAAATCCTCAAGGGTTCACACTTCTATTAAGATCAAACATAATATCCCAATACTCGGTATCACAACATATACATGCATCTAAGTTCTATTAGATCAAGTCATTACCATCCAATATCCATCTCAATTACCCTCATGCTACATCCTGATATGTCTACAACAATACTCTAGATATACATAGGACATACATGGGGATTCTAACATGTATCAAGAATCACGCATATCATATTTCTATACATCCAACATGTAAAATAAACGGGAGATGACCGACCACCTTCATGCTCGGTGATCTCCACACATAAACATGTAATCTCAGTATTCTACTCGACAATTACATAACATATAAAATAATAGCTGCAATCACTTAATAAAAGAGAGAAGGAGGAAGAGACACTCACATTGGGGAATCTGGTCGTCGCCGGGCGAGTCGCTGTTACGGTCGCCGTGGCACCGCTCTTCGCTGTCGGACTACGTAGGACGGTAGCCAGGGTACTGGGGAAGGCCTGGCTGCAAGCTGGGGATCTCGCGCTCGCCGGAAGGGCCTGGAATTGTTGCTCGCTCACTGCCTGCGCGCTGGTCCGGATCTCACCAAACAAATCCAAAATGCTGTAATACGCAACCAATATATACAAATAATTATAAATACACGCTAAACACCCACACGTGCATATGAACATATACGCATACACGTACATAATCAAGCATACACAAACATACACGTCCAATTAATAAATATACCTATACATTAATTAATTAATTTAATGCAAACATATCCAATTTAATTAAGTCCCATTTATTAATCACTAAATATACACATAAATGATTAAAGAATAAATTCATGTATAATTGTATACCATGCATAAATATCTAAATTAATAAATATCTATTATTAACTATAAATACCTATACATATTAAATAATTATTAACATACATGCATTCAAATACCAAGGCACTCACGCACACACACACAAACATACACATTTATCAACTTCCCAATTATTACACAAATGCCATAATACATGTAAATAAAGCTAACCTCGGGACATCTTGCGGCGCACCGATGGAGGCTCCAACGGAGGCGTGCGGGGTCGCGGAGGGTGTCGTTGGATAGAGCAACTCGCCGTGAAGGGCGTGGGGTGCGTTCGCGCTCGCCGACGTCGATCAACGGCATCCCGCGGAGAGCCCGAAAATGGCTCGGAGGAAGGTTTTTGCCGCACATGAAATAAAACACATATTGAATTAATAAACTTACATTCATATTACTCCCAAACCAAACACAAATAAATTAAAGTACACAATAATGTAAAGAGTGAGGGAGGGAAGCTTCGGCTAGGGAAATTAATTAATAAAAAAAATGACATAACCAATAAAAATGACTAAATAAACAGTAGAGCAGAGATAAAGGAACAAAAGATCACCCTAAGTTCTGAGCAACAGATGCGGCAAGCAAGGTTGCTGCTATTGGTACACAAGTCTCCAGGCTAAATGTGAGGGAATGGTGGAGAGGAGGTGCGTGATGCGTGGATGCCAGGATAGGAAGGCATGGAAATTGGATCTATCCGGAGTGGTGGGGGTGCTTGGCCAATCAGGGAGGAGGTTGGGGTGTCCCGATTTGTGGAGGTGGGAGGCAGTCAGTAGGCCTGGGGGAACATAAGAGGGGAAGAGGCAATAGGTGGGTGCACTGATGGGAGATGCTCACGGCCTAGGGCCTGAGGCGGAGATGTTCACGGCCTGGGAAGGGGTTCTGGCTACATGTGCTCGTGGAGGCCGTGGTGGGCAAGGTGGGGGCGGATCTGGTGCTCGGCGTGGTGGGGAGGCCGGCCTGGTCGCTGGGGCTACGGATCAGGGAGGGGGCTGTGGCAGATTGGGGATGGGGTGTTGGCGGCTGTGTGTTGGAGAGGGAGAGATGGAGATTAGGTTAGGGTTTAGAATTAGGATTATATATAAGGGTATTGGGTTATGGGTTATGGGTTAGATCCAAATAGAGAAATGGGTAAGATTAGGAATGAGTTTGGGTAGTGGGTCTATGGTAGGATCAAGGATATAAGGATCATAGGCTCATGGGTAAGGGAAATATGGAAAAGAATAGGAAATAATAAAGGTAGTAATAATAATAAGAATAATGATAATAATAATAGGTAATAATAATAATTCCTAATAATGCTAAATATACATATAAGGCCAAATTACCATTTCTCATCTTAAAATAATTTGCTTATTTAATACAATAATAATTACAAGAAGAAGTAATAAATTACTTTAAATTGATAATCTTAATAAAATAATTAGTAGAGCAGAATAAATGCTGTAGGAAAATAAAAATACAGTATTACTAATTAGGGATATTACAGTTTATATGTTACTTTTATCAACACTAGGATTTATACTTGAACATGTTGTGGGCCACAAATAAATCTATCTATATTTGTGCTTAATGCTTATTTGAACCCATGAAATGTGCTTGTATTGCTTGGTTTGATGATACATACATTTTTAAACTTATATTCCACTTTTTGGATTTGATTTATGATCATGTGTTTTCATTTTATGCATATGTGTATTTTGCCAAACTTTAAGATATACATGTATACCTCTTGAGCCATTTGCCTTTAATGCAAATCTATTTATATGGACTCAATTGTGTTTAAGAGATATGTATGTATACTTATTGTGTTGTCAAAACATACATATATCTTGAAACATATTTTTTTTAATAAAAAATAAAAATAAAAATTTGTGATGATTTTTATTTAAAGGAATATTGAGCTTTATTGACATTTTCATGATACCATGTTCCACATAACACTAGTGCACTCACCTCTTTTGAAAATTTTATGGACTTCATGGATATTAGAGTATTTTTAGTGCTATGTGATTTACTTGTGTTTCATGAAAAACATTCTTCTAGTGCAAATTCTTCATTTGGTAGAGTTTTTCAAACTAAGCTTATTTTCAAATCTATCTTTTGAAAACTCCTACCATCTATGGGAGGATGGATGGGCGATTATGCCTTGTATGCTTCATTGAAAATCTTCTATCTTGAGCATATGAAGGGTGGTAGGTTATGAGTTATACACTTGATCTTATCGTTATGTCAATTGGTATCATTTGGATTCTTTCAATTGGTATCTAAATTGATAATTTTTGTATATACTCATATTTTGTTTTCTTATATATGTATGTATCAATTTCACTTGGTATACTCATTTCTCATACATATATATGATTTTCATGTGCTTAACTTTCATTTGGTTCACACTTTTAAAAGCACAAAGTTTTGATGAAAAATAAAAAAAAAAATTTTGGATCATTATGTTTACCATTGATATCAAAATGCTTCAACTTCATATTTGTTAAATTTCAATTGGTATCAATATGTTTTACAATAATGACTATTTTCAATTTGGTAACTTAAAAATTTGTTTGCTTTACAAGAGCTCTGATACCTTTAAAAATTTTGTTTAAGAAAAATTAAAAATGTTTGATTTGTATTTCCTATATGCAAGGAGAGCTTGACATCTCTCTTACATATGGATTCATGTTGAGTATATTATAAATTGAGGAGCTTGACAACTCTTCTTTATATGATATATGTGTGTAGGGGGAGCTTCACATCTCCTCTTATGCATTACATAATATGTGTTATGTGAGTTAGGGCTTGTCATCCCTTCTTCATGTAATGCATATGTGTAGGGAAGCTAACTTAGCGTCTTCCTCTTCATGAATGTATATCGCATATAAACCTTTATTGATTGATTTGTTTCACCCCTTCTTGATCTTTTTTTGTTTTTGACAAAAAGGGAGAAAAAAATTTGTTTGATTTGATTTTACTTTGAACCCTTTGTTGATGATTGACAAAAGGGGGAGAAGTATTTGAGTATATATATGCATTTTTTCATTGCTTAAGGGGGAGTAGTATTTGTCTTCCTTGTTATTTATGCATATATGTTTTGTTTTGCAAATAGGAGAAAAAGATTTATTTTGTTTCATCTCCATCATTTGCATACATATTTATGAGCTTCATTGCTATATATTATTATTTATTTGGTATGCATGAGTTAAGGGGGAGCTTCCTTGAAGCTTTACTTTAATCCATGCATATATAACTCCATGAGTTTTGTCATCATCAAAAGGGGGAGATTGTTGGCCCAAAGGCCCATCACTCTAGTTTTGATGATGATCAACTCATGAAGTTATGTTTACTAATGATCTTGTGTTTAATAAGTGACAGATTCATTATCAAGATCTTAGTAGGTGCATAGCTCAACAAAGGATAAAATGTCAAGATTTGGAGCTAGCACGGTGTGATCCAAGGAGCTTTTGGATCAAGCTTGGACCAAGTCAAGAGAGATGAAGACTTGTGTCTAGGTATAAGATTTTGTTTTTGTTTTAGTTAAAAATGTAAAGGATAGATAGTTGGTGGATTGCTCAAGTACATTTACACACACACACTCTTGATTTAGTTTGTTTTAGAAAAGAATTTTAACCAAAATCCAAATATGTATTCAAGTGAAGATTTCAAGTGTTTTGTTGATTTTAGTATTTTCATATATACATATCTTTTATCCAAAATCAAGTTTAGAGCTTTATGACAAAAACATAGATATTTCATTATGATTGTGTAGTGGATCATATCCATACACACTATGCCTTAAAAGTATATCTTGTTTTTGTATTTGATGAAGATTTGGAAAAATATGTTTTAGAAAATATTGTTTTAGAAAAATACAGCTTTTATCATGAGCCAAATATTTTCAAGTTACAAAAATAGTCCAATCTTTTATAACATGCCTTGATTTTGTGCAAGCATGTTTGTATATCAAAGTATATTGGTTAAACTATTTTTGTAGATTTTTATGTATTTTATGGGATTTTATTTAAGCCAAAAAGACCATGTTTTAAATCCCAGAAAACTGTTTCAGGCTTCAGCCAAGTCGACTAGTCGACCTAACTAGTCGACTATACCTGAAGTCGGTTGACCGGGCCGGTCGACCGACGTGCACAGACGTGCACGCCTGTGTGTACTATTGAACGGTCGACCGTGCTGGTCGACCGCTCCAGAGAGCAGTGCTCTCTGGAAAGTTCGGCCGACCGCACCGGTCGACCGTAGCTCCAACGGTCAGAAATCCGACCGTTGGTGATCGACCGGGCCGGTCGACCGGCAGTACTGACAGATCCCAACGGCTATATTTTTCTGGCCTATAAATTGGGGGATCTTGTCATTGTTTTAAAACAAGATTTTAGAGACTCTTAGAGCCAGTTTTTCCCAGACTTTTAGAAGAGTTTTCTCCACAAAATAGAGAGCAAATATTCCTATCTAAAGGAAGTTTTTATAAAGAGTGTTAAAAGAAAGTCTATGAGTTTTTCCTCCACCTTTTACATCCTTGATTTTCTCACACCACACTTGAGCAACCATTGATTATACATCCTATAGGTGTGTTGTAGTGAGAGCTTTTATTGGTGATCAAGTATTTAGATCACCAAGAGATCATTTCTTGTGCTTTGAGGAGGCGGACGTGTGTATCCGCGTTGTTTCGAGTTCGGGTGCGAACTTGTTGTACGAGGTGCGGCCTCGGCGAGCCGGTGGGCTTGCGGTGTGTACGGGACTAGGGAGTCCGAGGGCTTGTAGGTGTTGTGGTACCGAGGAGAGATCCATTGGGATCTTGCATAGTGGAAATCCTTCGTGTGTCGAAGGCGGGGATGTAGAGTAAGTGTGCTCGAACCTCGAAACATACCCTTGTGTTTGCGATTGCTCACTCTCTCTCTTTGTCTCATTTATATCTTGCATAGCTTATATTGTCTTTACATTTACATGCTTGATATATGTTGTGTGCATAATTGATATATATACTTGCGTGGGATTGTTGCTAACACTTGTATTCAATCAAGAGAGCCAACGCGGCACCTCAACCCATTCAAGGGGAATCTAGAGGAGTTTGTCCAGAGCCCTTCACGGGGAATTCGACAACACTCTTAGTTATACGTGGTGTTTAGTGTAAAAGATTTAATTAGGTCATAATTATTTTTAGCTTCCGCATTATTTGCATCATTCGGCATTAAGTGACATTTAGATTAGCCATCACCTATTCACCCCCCTCTAGGTGATTTACACTATGAACGGTGATTCATATGACAAGAAGATAGAAACAATACATGCATGTACACTCGTGCGGTGAGCATATGTAACAGTGATGTGTGAACATGAGATAACTGTGTATCGAGCATCCATGTAACGATGATAACAATAATATGAAATGCGGTACTCCGTGAATTGGTATATTCGTGTACCAGTGGAACATATATGTGTAGCACTAATCCGTGTAACATATCTGTGTATCACTAGTACATGTAATAATGGTGGTCAGTGTATCATGTAATACCATGTCCAGTGAACTACAGTATCCGTGTAATGATGATACCAGTGCATGAAATAACGGTGTTTAGCATGCATGTCTAGTGACAGTGTAGAGTCATAGAGTATCTGTGGATCAGTATACATGTCACGATAGTTATCTAACAGTGATACAATACATGAAATAATAGTGATAGTTATATTAAATCAGGAAGCAACTTACAATATTATAGTTTATTCCTATTACAATGAGTTTCCAATAATTATAAGTTAATAATTAATAGTTACAATGTTTTATCCATAATCAAGATGTATCACTAAAAGCAATCAATCAATTTAGGATCTCTAAATAAATATAATTTATGAAAGAAAAACACTCACAAATGAGCCATGGGAAGGTAGCTCTCTTCCTCACGATCGCAACGGATCTAGAATCGTCCAAATCGGAGTCCAGATGCTCCAGATATCGCCCGTCACTAAAAGTAATAGAAATGGATTACATATGTAATACAAATATTTCAAATGTAATTAATAAAAAGTAGAAGGGGGTTTTCTATAATTTTACCTTTACTGGATTTTGGATGCGGGTTTGGGCTCTTAACGGGTCGGGTTTGGATCCAATACCCAAACTTATAACTTAAGTATATGGGTAAATGGGTTATTGGGTTTCAAAATCAACCCAATAAGACAAATGGATTTGGGTTCATACCCGAACCCATCCTCAGATAGCAGCAGCGGCAGCAGCTCCGCTGCTACCGCCACCCACATGCCGGCCGGCCAGCTCAGCTGGCCGACTGCGAAGGAGCCCACCGGCGGCAAGTCTAGCCGCCGTCGACGGTCAGTGAGAGAGAGCAAGAGGAGGGGAGACAGAGAGAGAGAGAGAAAAGGAGAGAGAGAACAGGGCAGCTGCTGCTGCCCTGTGCCTGGCCGCGCAGCCATGCTGCCACGGCAGCAGGCGGCGACCGGCGGCGGCGCTAGGCCGCCGGGGCGGCTGGGCCCGCGCACAGAGAGAAAGAGAGCGAGAGAGAGAGAGAGTGAGGGAGAAGACTCACTGGAAAGGAAAAGAAAGAAAAGAAGAAGAAGAACATGGGAAGAAGAAGAAGAAGAAGAAAAGAAGAAAGAAAAGAAAAAGAAGAGGAAAAGAAGAAAAGGAGGAGGCGGCGGCGGCCGGAGGAGAGGCGCGGTGGCGCCTGGCCGGAGGTGCCGGCCACCGGCGGCGCTTGGCCGGAGTGGCCGAGGGCGTGGGTCAGACCCACCCTCGGCCTGGAACAGTGAGAGGGGGAGAGAGAGGATACAGTGGAAGAGAGAGAGAGTGAGTGAGAGGGGTTTTTTGAATGAGAGATAGATAGAGAGAGAGGTTTTATTTAGATGAGAGAGAGAAAGTGAGGCGGTGGACATAGGCGGTGGGGGGAAAACTCCAGAGAAATGGAGAAGAGGAGGGAAAAAGAAAAGAGAAAACGAGGTTTTTATATTAGTTAATTAATATTATTTTATTCGGTAAAATTTTGGCTAACTCTGAATGGTTCCCAAAAATTACATAAAATAGAGAATATTATGCGGAGGAAGAATGTGAAATCGAATTTAGAAATCTTGTTCAGTTTGCAAGTAAAAATCCTAGAGTGTATCGCCGATACCGAGCGACACCGATTTGGCCCAATTTTGATAAATTCAGAAAAATTCTCAAAAATATCCTAACGTAGAAAATAAGATTCTAAGATACAATGTGAAAACAGATTCTTAAAATGCATCTCCATTTGAGAATTAAAAATCGTAGAGTCGATTATCGGTATCGGTCGACACCGACTACGAAGATTTTACAAAATAATCTAGAAAAATACCAGAAAATTCTGAAAAATCTAAAATATTGAAACTTAATATCTGAAACTGCAATTGGCTCAATCTGACTACCAAGAATGTCAAGTCAATTTTGTACGCCGTATCGAGCTTTGATACTGTGATACATACATCAGGGATCAGGGAATTACAAGTTCGCTGCTTGAAAGTTCATGAAATCACCTAGAGGGGGGGTGAATAGGTGATAATACTAATCTAGAAACTAAATGCGAAAGCTAAAACTAATTTGCACTACACTTAATAAAACCAACGAGTGCAGCCGAATTCCCCGTGAAGGGCTCTGGACTAACTCCTCTTGATTCCCCTAAATAAGGGTTGATGTGCTATATGAAGCTCTCGTGGTTAAGTACAAGTGAGGCACACACAAACAAACCAAGCATATAATATGAATAGGCAATATGAATGATGCAATGCACAAATGTAAAGAGAGAGACTTAGAGAGACAATGGATCAAACGCAAACACAAGGATATGTTTCGAGGTTCGAGCCCCTAACTCTACGACCCCGCCTTCACCGAGAAGGATTTCCAATCCACTATCTCGTCCACCTAGGACTCCCACCGAGGGAACCTCCACCGAGGAGGATTTTGTACAACCGGGAGTACCGAACTCCTCTCTCAACCAATACAACCTCCACCGAGGCAAACAATCACCACCTCACACAAGAGGGGTAGGCCCGTAGCCAAACAACAACCAATCCACCTCACACTTGAGGGATACAAACCAACTCCAACTCCACCTCACCAAGAGGGAGTAAACCACAATCTCAACCTCTACCAAAGAGGGAGCAAACCACAATCCTCAACCTCTACCAAAGAGGGAGCAACCCAATCAAAGCAAGGGTTTTTACAACAAGTGGTTACAAAGACCACACACTCTCTTTTTTCACAAAAACAAGATCCTAATAGATTAGGATAGAAGATATAGCTCAAGTGGATATCAAGGTGTTTTTGGAAATCAAGTAACAAAGAAAAACTACTTGGGAAATCTCTTGTAGATGATAGAAATGAAAATCCAAAACAATATCCAAAAACCTAGTTTTCTTTGATTTTTCAAAACCCTTGAAAAACAATAAAGATGAAATCTTTAAGCTCTAAAACACTTTGAAAACTAATTTTTAAAACCAGAAAGTAGGAAAAATTTTCTTGTCAAAAGTCTTGTCAAAACTCCCCAAGAAATGGGGTATTTATAGGCCCCTTTAAAAACTAGCCGTTTGGCTGATCTGTCAGCCAGACAGGCTGGCGGTCGACCGGTCGGTCGACCGCCAACGGTCGAATTTCCGACCGTTAGAGCAGCCCGGTCGACCGCAGATTTACAGAGAGCAAAGCTCTCTGTCTGGTCGACCGCCCAGTCCCTGGCCAGACGTGCACAGACCTGTGCACGTCGGTCGACCGACCGGTCGACCGGCTCTGGAATACGGTCGACCGGCCCGGTCGACCGCCAGGGCTTGGCAGCCAATATTCTGGGTCAGAAAAACATGTTAAAATATATCTAAAAATTCCAATATAACTTCTAAAAATCCCCAAAAATAGTTTTAACATTTTGCATTGATATATAAACATGTGATAAAAATTTCAAGTCAAATATCAAGCAAGTTGAACTATTTTTGTGTTTTACAAATTTCACCAAAACCAAAAACTGTATTTTACCAAACTTGGATTTTTCAATACATGAATAGGAAAGTCAAAATAAGTTTGTCTAGGAAGTTTAAGCATGCATGTATATATAGAATACATCTACTATACATATAAACCATTTAAACTTGTTTTGATCTAACTATTCATGAAAACCAATATCGGTTAAACCAAAAACCGAAAAAATCAATATCCAAACATAAAACGTGTGTGTATTGTGCACTTGAGCATATCAACTATTCTTATCTTTACAAATGGATCTAAACACACTAAACACTAGGATACCTAAGTCTTCTTGACGATCTTCCATCTTCAAGTTGACTCGATCCAAAACGATGATCCACGAGCTAGACTCCAATGTATGATCTTGATGCTCGGGCCCTGAAATCACCATGAAAAGCTTCCAAACTCCTTTGTTGAATCTAATCATCAACTAATATTTTGATTAATGATCTGAAACTAAAATCACAAGATTATTAGTAAACATAAATACATGAGTTAATCATCATCAAAACTAGAGAGGAAGGCCTCCGGACCAACAATCTCCCCCTTTTTGATGATGACAAAACTCATGGAGTTATATATGCATGGATTAAAGTTAAACTTCAAAGAAGCTCCCCCTTAACTCATGCATCACAATAAACAATAAATATATTCAATAAATATTCATAAACATGTATGCATCAACATGCATAAAACCAATAAATTTCTAAAACATGCTCTTGAAACCAATTAAATAAAACAAATATATTTTCGAAACAAGCTCTTGATGCCAATTGCAAAACAAAACTAATTGCAAAAGGTAAAACACCAATAAAGCTCTTGATACCAAAAATAAACATGTGCTTTAAATAATGCTCTTGATACAATTGAACTTAATAAAAACATAAAAAACATAAAACATGCATACAAAAACATGCATATAAACTCAAATTCTTCTCCCCCTTTTTGTCAATCATCAACAAAGGGGTTAAAAACACAACAAATAAAAACATATTGTTCTCCCCTTTTTGTTCAAAACAAAGAAGCAATAAAGGAAGATGTTCTCTCCCTTTTTGTCTAGAACAAAAAACAATGTCAATATTGATACCAATTGAAATTAAACATTATAAATTTTGAATTTCTAAACAAAAATCTTGATATCAATTGAAATTATTATTCTTTTTGAGCAAATGATATCAATTGAAATTATTATTTTCTATCATAAAGTAAGGGAGTGGAATACAAAATACCAATTGAAAGATAAAATACAAGATTTTCTCCCCCTTTATGAAATACCAATTAAAACAATGCGTAAGCTTGTATAAAAATACCAATTGAAAACTAAACAATTGAAACAAAGTTAAAGCTCAAGCTTAGCATAAAACATATATATGTATGAAAAATTAGATACCAATTGAAACTATTTGAAGAGTATGCATACATACATAAAAAAATATATTAGTATACAAAAATGTCAATATTGATACCAATTGAAAGAATCCAATGATACCAATTGAAACAATAATAATATCAAGTGTATATCTCATATTCCTATCCTCCCAATCATGTTCAAGTTTAAAATGATTTTCACTATAAAGCATACATGAGTATGATCTCCCATCCAACCACCCTTGGAAGGTAGGGGTTTTCAAAAATAGATTGAAAATATAGTTTGTTTGAAAATCTCTACCAAAATGAAGAACATCACAACTAGTTAAATGGAAAACTTGTTAACTAGTACGAAATCCTTCAAGCAGGGAATAAAACAAAATTATTTTTCATGAGACATGAAATCCACATGATAATCAACACTCTAAGCCAATTAAGCATAAATATGACTCATGAAAACAAAACATGAGTAAACAATAAATGTGAGTGTACAAATAAGATGTGAAGATCATAATCATGAAGGATGGACAATAAGCTCAATTCCTTTAAACAAGAAAGCATGAAAATCGTCAAAACGATTTAATCTTCAAGGCATATGTATGTCATGTACAAATTAAAGTATACATACATATCCAAAACATAACGAGTCCACAAATGTATATGCATGAAGGCACGTGGCTCAAGGATATACATGTATATCTAATAGTTTAGACAAGATAGACATATACATGAAGTCAAACATAAACACATGAACACGAAAAACATGGATAAAAATGGGAATACAAGTCAAATGCATGAATCATCAAAACTAGACTATACTAGAACATCTAATGGGAACAAATAAGCAATCAAGCACAAACATATATAGATTTATTTGTGGCCTATTCTATGTACAAGTATATACCTAGTTTTAATGAAAACTAACATTTAAACATATATTCAAAGCATGAAGCATAAAACAAGTCATGAAACACAAGATAAACATAAACATGATTATTATGAAAATCCACATGTTATTAGAACTATGATATACATAATAGCTAAACAATGGTGAGAACACAAAATAATGGTCCATATTAAACATGGATGTCTCAAAGGCTATGCATGTTAATGATCTAATAATCATGGCATTATCATAATAATCAATAAACAATGAAACATGCTATAAACAATGAATATGAAAAGCATGTAAATAAAAACGGGAGTAAAGGATTGTCACCAAAACCGAAGAAGCAACTCTCCTTGTCTCCAAAATATGGTGGTCCTCTCCACCAAACGTCCCATGAAAGTGATGCATCCAAATAGTCCACATGAAGCTCGGAACGCATCCACTCCAAGGTACCGCTACTCTCACGTCATGCGAGAGCCCACACCTACATCAAAAATAATAGGGGTGGTCTTTGGTACCCATTTCCTTTTGGGTCCATAGGGGTTAGTGCCTTCCCTAACCCAAACAAAGTTATTTGCTAAATTTACATCATGTATTCTATCATAGCAAAATTTAGCAAGGTGGCTCTTACGTCCACAATGTGTACAAGTGTATACATGAGCATATATGTGATGGGTGTGACCGTGAGTAGCATGTGTATGCCGTGGAGGGTGTGCATACAAAGATGGAACTTGTTTCTTTCAAACTAAGGATTCCAAGCGTGTATGGTTCATGGCACATTGGCTCAAAGTGGAGCCCAAACAATCCATATTCTTCTTCAACAAATTTATATCATTTTTAATTATAGAAGAAGTGGAGCATGCAAAGGGTGATCTAGGTGAAGCATGACAAACATGTGTAGACATATCATTTTTCAAAACAATATTCTTCTTTAAACAATCTTCTAAATCCTTAGAAATTGAAGCAATTTTTATTTTTAAAGAGTCATTCTCTTTTAAAATAAAATCAACTTTTGAAGATAATTTTTCATTTTTCTTCAAAATAATATTGCAATCATTTTTATTTTTCAAAAATTTATTTTCATTTAGGGCAAGATCAAGTTGAGATTTCAATGAATCCCTCTCATTAGAAATCTCCTCTTTCTCTTGCAAAATCATGTCAAGTCTAGAAAGCAAATTTTTATTTTCATTGTTAAGGCCTAGACTTTTCTTTTTCAACAAATTATATTTTTCCAATAATTTTTCACACACATTAGATAGTTCTTCATTTAAAGTGTTGGGATCAACATAATCATTACAAGAAGAACTAGCATCAACATTATCTAGTTGAGATTCCGAATGTACCTCAAGGGAGTCATTCCCTTGGACCATGAAGCATTGAGAATCGGATTCTCTACTAGATTCCTCCGGTTGGATTGGCATTTGAAGCTTGGAGGTGGATGTGGTTATCAACTTGTTCCACACTGTAAAGGCGGAATCAAGGTTAGAAACATGCATAAGATATTCTTTATTAAGTGTGCTTCTAATTGCCTCAAGGGCTTGTGCATTGGCCCCTATATGATTGCTATTACCAAGATAGCATTTCTTGGTAGCTGCAAGGAAAACATGCAAGCCTAGGGTTTTCAAATAACAACTCATCTTGGCCTTCCAAATATCAAGTCTAGAAATATCAAACATAGGAGGGCTATCCATGAGTGCAAACTAAATGTGTGCAAATGCAAATACAAATGTAGATTAGCTAAACCAAGATCTCACTCCTAGGTTGTTAAACCTAAGTATCAGGAGCGTAGGCTCTGATACCAATTGAAATCACCTAGAGGGGGTGAATAGGTGATAATGCTAATCTAGAAACTAAATGCAGAAGCTAAAACTAATTTGCACTACACTTAATACAACCAACGAGTGTAGCCGAATTCCCCGTGAAGGGCTTTGGACTAACTCCTCTTGATTCCCCTAGATAAGGGTTGAGGTGCTATATGAAGCTCTCGTGGTTAAGTACAAGTGAGGCACACACAAACAAACCAAGCATATAATATGAATAGGCAATATGAATGATGCAATGCACAAATGTAAAGAGAGAGTTAGAGAGACAATAGATCAAACGCAAACACAAGGATATGTTTCGAGATTCGAGCCCCTAGCTCTACGTCCCCGCCTTCACCGAGAAGGATTTCCAATTCACTATCTCGTCCACCTAGGACTCCCACCGAGGGAACCTCCACCGAGGAGAATTTTGTACAACCGGGAGTACCGAACTCCTCTCTCAACCAATACAACCTCCACCGAGACAAACAATCACCACCTCACACAAGAGGGGTAGGCCCGTAGCCAAACAACAACCAATCCACCTCACACTTGAGGGATACAAACCAACTCCAACTCCACCTCACCAAGAGGGAGTAAACCACAATCTCAACCTCTAACAAAGAGGGAGCAAACGACAATCCTCAACCTCTACCAAAGAGGGAGCAACCAAATCAAAGCAAGGGTTTTTACAACAAGTGGTTACAAAGACCACACACTCTTTTTCCACAAAAACAAAGATCCTAATAGATTAGGATAGAAGATATAGCTCAAGTGGATATCAAGGTGTTTTTGGAAATCAAGTAACAAAGAAAAACTACTTGGAAATTTCTTGTAGATGATGGAAATGAAAATCCAAAACAATATCCCAAAAACCTAGTTTTCTTTGATTTTCCAAAATCCTTGAAAAACAATAAAGATGAAATCTTTAAGCTCTAAAACACTTTGAAAACTAATTTTTAAAACCAGAAAGTAGGAAAAATTTCTTGTCAAAAGTCTTGTCAAAACTCCCCAAGAAATGGGGTATTTATAGGCCCCTCCAAAAACTAGCCGTTTGGCTGATCTGTCAGCCAGACAGGCTGGCGGTCGACCGGCCGGTTGACCGCCAACGGTCGAATTTCCGACCGTTGGAGCAGCCCGGTCGACCGCCTGGTCCCTGGCCAGACGTGCACGGACCTGTGCACGTCGGTCGACCGACCGGTCGACCGGCTCTGGAATACGGTCGACCGGCCCGGTCGACCGCCAAGGCCTGGCAGCCAATATTCTGGGTCAGAAAAACATGTTAAAAATATTTCTAAAAATTCCAATAAAACTTCTAAAAATCTCCAAAAATAGTTTTAACATTTTGCATTGATATATAAACATGTGATAAAAATTTTAACTCAAATATCAAGGAATTTGAACTATTTTTGTGTTTTACAAATTTTACCAAAAACCAAAAACTGTATTTTACCAAACTTGGATTTTTCAATACATGAATAGGAAAGTCAAAATAAGTTTGTCTAGGAAGTTTAAGCATGCATGTATATATAGAATACATCTACTATACATATAAACCATTTAAACTTGTTTTGATCTAACTATTCATGAAAACCAATATCGGTTAAACCAAAAACCGAAAAAACTAATATCCAAACATAAAACGTGTGTGTATTGTGCACTTGAGCATATCAACTATTCTTATCTTTACAAATGGATCTAAACACACTAAACACTAGGATACCTAAGTCATCTTGACGATCTTCTATCTTCAAGTTGACTCGATCCAAAACGATGATCCACGAGCTAGACTCCAATGTATGATCTTGATGCTCGGGCCCTGAAATCACCATGAAAAGCTTCCAAACTCCTTTGTTGAAGCTAATCATCAACTAATATCTTGATTAATGATCTGAAACTAAAATCACAAGATTATTAGTAAACACAACTACATGAGTTAATCATCATCAAAACTAGAGAGGAAGGCCTCCGGGCCAACAGTTCAGTCACAGGTGCTTGAGCTTGATGGAGCTCATTTCAATGAACCACGATTGGCTTGATGCCTTAGGTAAGGTACGTAAGCAGCCGTAAAGGCGCAAACATTTAGTGATGCAGCCCGTATGAAGCTATTTGATGTATATGGGTTCTCAAGAAGCTGATTGGATCTTCACGTAAAGTTGAAGAGTTGGACTTCACGTAGAGGTGAAGTATTGTGATCTAGATGAACAGTTGATCTTTTGGTTAGAAGATGGTTAAGCTTGCATAAAGGGGCGTGCATCCAGTTTGATGAAGCCGATGATGGTGTTTGGTATGCTCTACTCAGTTTTGATTGGACCGTTTTGAAGATATTTGGACTGGAATACTAGTTAGTTGGAGAGTCAGTGTTGGCTCATGTTGGATTCTTCTTGAGATCATTTGGAATGGTATTCCATTAAGTTGCTGAGTTGGAGACACATTCGTTGGTCGGCTCGTATGGTATTTCTCGTCGGTGAAGTGATGAGAAGGCATGTATGGTGCATTCCATTTGGATAGCTGAGCTAAAGTTGGAAGCTTACAATTGATATTAGAGTTTAGTGAGAGTTGCAGGTAGCGACGACAAACTCAAATTAGATTTGGTGAAATCAGTGAAAATCAATTGTAAATGTGCTGGCGATTCATTTTGAAGGAACATGTTTTGTCTGTTGGCCAAGTTGACATCATGTGTCGATTTCACCGGGATCGTGTGTCGATTTCTTTCGGAGCGCTCAAGTCGAGATCGTGTGTCGATTTCGCTGAGATCGTGTGTCGATTTCGCTGAAATCGTGTATCGATTTCGCCAGGTGTTCATTAGAGTTCAGCTTAGATTTGAAAAATCTTCACCAAGATGGAGAATTGTAGGGAGAGAGGAGATAGAGGAGATAAAATGACATCAGAAAAGTTTTTATAACTTATTAGGATGATAGCACAAAGATCGGAAGTCAAAAGGAGTAAGAACAGGAACGTGTTGCAAGTCAGGACAGAGTCCGGTCGACCGCCCGGTCGACCAGTGTGCACAACGTGCACAGGCATGGCCCGATCGACCGCCCGATCGACCGTGGCAAGTAACTCTCGGTTGGTCCCGGTCGACCAGGCCGGTCGACCGAGGATAAGGGCCGGTCGACCGACATATGCATCTGTCACTCCTTTCAGGATTCAAACTCCTTTTCTGTTTTGGGTTGAATCCAATTAGGGTTTTCTAAATCTCTGAGACTCTCTGGCTATAAATATGGGTTAGAGCCCTCATGAATTGTATCCCACAGAAAATCTCCCTTAGAAATTCCTTGAAGCAAAGAATAAGTTGTAATTGTGTTGAATCAATAAAATTTCTCTCTCTTATCCGAGGATGTAGGCAAATTGTCGAACCTCGTTAAATATTGTGTTGGCTTACTTTCTCTATTGTTTCTATGTTCATGTCGTGTGGGTACTTCTACGGCACGTCTATCTCTATTGGTGGATTCCGCACACAACATGAATAGAGTCCAGCAGTCTTCTTCTGACAAACAAGCTAAATTGTATGCAGGCATCGTTCCCACAGTCGATGAAATCCTTTGGCAACGGGTTGTCACCACAAATTCACTGCCTTGTTCTCCACGGGATAATAGAACTCTTAGTTCCTCCCACTTAGTAGCATCTTTGTTCCATACGTCGTCTAGCACTAGCAGATCTCTTTGAAGTGAGTGTTTCTCTGAGTTTTTCTTGTAACAAATCCATGCTCAAACTACTGCATGGGTTCCCTGTTGCTGATTTGATTATTTCTTCAACGAGCCTTGCAACATCAAATTTGTTTGAGACACAACATCCTTGGCTGAAACCGATCTTCCACCCTCGGGTCGTTGTAGACCATTTGGGCGAGCGTCGTCTTTCCGAGGCCGCCCATCCCCACAATGGGAAGGACTGGAGGACAGTCTCTGGTGTCAAGGCTTACTAACTCTCTACAATGTTATTTTTATCCTCTCTTCTTCCAACAACTTCTGATTCAATAACAAATGAATGGGTCTCTGTCCTGTTATTGCTTCCAATCTGGCAGTTACTTGCGAAACCGCCAGACCTGCTCAAATCAAACTTGGATCTCTCGGCAGCACTGAGATCGAGTTTCTCCATAATCTCTTTAATTCTACGGCTCATTCTAATGCGAAACAAAATAGGAATTTGAGAAGAGAAGAAGGTTGGCACCTTGCTTTTCATGCTGTCGTCAGCCTCCTGCCGCCGTGCTTCCCACTCGAACTCATCAAGTATGTCATCAACATCACAGGCTGCATCCTTGAGCTTCGCCAACCAGAGTCCGACGGCATTGTCTCTCCCTGGGTCTGAAATGGTATCAGAGCCATGTTTCTCGCATGTTAGTTAGCATAAGTATATAACTAATTGACTTGTTGAATTTTAGTAGGCGTTGGTAAGCGTTGGTAAGCTTATAAGTCCGTTGGCAAGCCCATTGAGATTAGGGTGTTCCAGGCATTGTGTTCCCGTGTTCCAGTCTATTAAAAGGTCAACCCCCTCATTAGTTACGTATAAGTGATGACTAATATTGTTAGAAGAATGTTTCTAGATTCCAGTTCGACCTTAGGATCGAATAGGAAGGTAGTAAAGAGTAGAGAAGATATTGTTCATGAAGATTTCTTAGAATGGAGAATTACAAATGAAAAGGTAGAAAATGTTTACAATATAGGCACCTTTGATTTCAAAACATCATATGCTATTAAAATTCATGAAGAGACATTTAATATTCAAAATAAATCTCAAACCATTCAATTGTTATCCAAACTTGCGCCACAAGAATTCCTTAAGAAAGGATTCCGTTATATTCATTTTGGATTAGTACAAATAGCCATTAAACCGTTAGTACACACTGGTGTAGACATTCCTGTATACACAGCCCTAAGAGATAAAAGATTAAAAAGGTATAAATCATCTATCTTATCCATGATTCAAACTAACATATGTAATGGACCAGTTTACTTCAACTGTATGTCTAATTACTCTGTATCTTTAACAGACCCATTATTCCTAAATTCATTAATCCTAGACGTCCACTTACAAAGTGATGAGTTCAAAAGATTCGCCAAACAAATAACAATTATGTATAAAATGTATTTTAAATTAATGAGTTCCCATATGAACCCCAGATTCAAAATGATAAGTTCCAATTTCAAGAGGAAATTGTCCTACTTCAAATTGAAGCAGAACAGTCAAAGACTTTTGTCCCCAAAAGATTAAAGTGGAATGAGATTACAATTCCAGAAGAATTCAAGATAGAAAACCCCCAAACTCCTAGAGACATAGAAAAAACAGAAATTTCAGACATAATAGAAGAAAATGACGGAACAGTATTAATTAGATTCAACTCTGTAAGAAAAAGACCTTCAACCTCCTATAGGTACCCAGAACCTAGTAGAAATTCATGTTCTGAATATTCCTTCCAACAACCCATCAAGGTATTCCATAAGTCACCTCTTCCAGAAATGAATCAAGAAAGAATCAAGAAAGCTACTCTCCAACATCATCCCAAATGAGAGCAGACTTTACTGGAGAAATTAATATGATTAGAAGTCAAAAACCATTCATTAGTAATAGTTTCGAATTAATGAAAGAATTCAGAGAAGACGAGTCCGAATGTTGTTATTGGTTCTCAGGATTCCATTGAACTTATCAAAAGAAATTAATAAAAGAATGGATCACCGAAATGGAAAGACTAAAAACTGATTTTAACTTTAAATTATGGTTAGAATATTATTTAGAAAAATAAGGCATTCTAAAACCATTCAATCAATCTCAAATTAATGTTCAAACTAGTTTATATAAAAAATGGCAACTAACAGACGAAAACACTGTGACTTCTATTCATCCCCTATTACAATCTATCAAAATTACAACGAATGAAGGAGAAGTTACTGCTTCACCTTTCAAAAGAGGAAAAAACAATAACGAACCAGTCAACATCGAAGACATTAAAAAGGTATATCATCAAAATAATTATTCAAATCAAATGTTGCATACCATAGCACATCAGATTGATTCCTTATCAACAGAAATTAAAGGAATTCAAAAAGAGTCAATTCTTAAGTTTCCACAAAGTTATTCAGCACCACATTTCCAACCAACTAGTCTACCTATAGAAAAGATTCAACCGATAAACTTACTAGGACAAATAACTCAAGCACTAGAAAAAATTAATGAAAATATTCCAAGTACTTCCAAAATAAATACTATAGAAGAACAAGAAAACTCTGAACCCGAATCCATAGAAGATTCTGCAGATGATTCAATCTCGGATAATTCATTAGTACAACAAATAAATCAAAAGAGGATAATATTCAAGGAACAGACCAAAATTTAGAAATTAATCGAATTAATACAAAATACAAGAAAAATAATAATTCATATAGAAACAACTGGAATAACTACCACCATTCATATAACTGGCGTAAAGGCCAAACTAGGAATTACTACCCTAGACCAACCCCTCCAGATATTCAATATGAAGAAAAGGCAATATTCAAATCAAGTTATGATGGCACCTCAGTTTACGAATGGAATATAGATGGAAAAAGTGAATATGAAGTATTAAATACTTTACAAGAGATGGGTATGGCAGTAACTGCCTACAAAACAAATCGATTACCAGAACAAAATGCTGCCGTTTACATAGTCACTGGATTCACTGGACAATTAAAATATTGGTGGGATAATTCATTGACCTTAGAAGAAAAACAAACAATGTTAAATCATGAAATAGAAATAGAAGATGCTCAAGGAACAATTACTAAGAAAAATGATTCTGCTAGTTTTCTCATCGTTACTATAGCAACACATTTTGTAAGAAACCCTGCAGAAGAATTAGGATTTTCAAAAATATTCCTTACTAATTTGAGATGTCCAACCCTTTCCGATTTCAGATGGTATAAAGATATGTTCCTAACTCATGTATTAAAACGATCAGATTTAACCAAATCATTTTGGAAAGAAAAATTCATAACAGGATTACCCATCTTATTTTCACAAAGAGTTTTTACGAGTATTAAAAAGGCAATGGGATTTGAAGACGATAATATTGATTTTAGTACCATAACATATGGTCAATTATTTGCATTTGTTAAGAAAGAGGCATTACAAGCCTGTCAAGAGTTAAAATTCCAAGCCAAATATGGTAACAAACGAAAAGAAATGGGCTCCTTCTGTGAAGCATTTGGCATCACAGGAATAAGGGCTCCTTCAACTGAAAAAGACGTAGTCAAAAGATGAGTCCCTATAAAAGCTATAGACCAAGAAAACATAAGTATTCTCAAAACTATTCAAACGAAAACTACTATCAAAATAAATTCAAAACAATTACTTGTTACAAATGTGGCAAACCCGGTCACGTGGCAAGTAAATGCAGATCAAAAGGGAAAAATAAGATTAATGAAATTATAGATAATTTATCAGACGTAGACTTCAATATAAGGAAAAAATTAAAAGAAAAATTACAAATCTATTCTGAAATTAATAAAATATCCGACAACGAAGATTTTTATAATTCATCAAGCTCTAATGATTCCGACAAAACTACTTGCGCTTGTAAACAAGTCAATATGATTAATATGTCTAAAGAAACTGCTTTAAAAATACCTAAAGCAAGCAATTCAAAAAGAGAATCAAAAGAATTAATATTTGATATGATACAACAAATTCCTGATTTAGAAAAGCAAAGGAACACTTAGAAAAATTAAGAACCCTAATAATTAATGAAGAAGAAGAAAAGGATAATCTAAGTCAACCTTTTAGTATTTCAAAACTTTTTGAAACTTATCCAATAAATACGAGTTTAAGGACCAAATCAAACGACATTCATGAAATCCGAATAGAAATAAAACTATTAAAAGAAGAAATTAAACACATTAAAGAAAATCTACGACAAGTAGAAACAAAGAATTTAGCCAACGACACACAAATGTGCCTTATTCAAAATCAAATTGATAAAGGAAAAGGAATTACAACTATATCAGAAGAAGTACCACCCTTCTCCTTAAACGAAATCACTATTTCAACCACTGAACCTTCAAACCCTAAATTCATTTCTGCCATAGAAAGATTTAATTATAAAAAATGGTTCATATTAATAACTCTTACCATTAACAATTCCAAAGTAACATTTACAGTCATGGTTGATTCAGGAGCTGACCATAGTGTAATAAGAGACGGCATCTTCCCAACCAAATACTACGAACCAAAAAAAGAAAAACTAGTAACGGCAAATGATTCACCATTAAAAGTCATGGGTAAACTGACAAAGATATCAATATGTAATGGAAAAACCTGTTTCAAACACCAATTCATTGTTGTTGATGATTTGAATACTGATGTAATATTAGGAATTCCATTTCTAACTCAAATTTATCCATTTTGGGTTAATTCAAACGGATTAGGTACAAAAATTATGGGACAAAGAGTATTGTTTAATTTCATAACCCCTGTTAGATACAAAGAGTTGAATACCCTACAAACTAATTCAATTTACCAAAGTATAAACCTAATTCAAAGAAAATAAAATAGAATTATGTCCCTACAAGATGACATAGAACTACGACTACCAAATATCCACATAGTCGAAGAAAAGATTCATTCATTACACTGCCTATGCATTCCTCATTCTCATGCATTCATGATAGTAGAGACAGATTCATCCGATGTAGGATACGGAAGCATACTAAAGCAAAGAGTCATGCATTCATCACAAGATCTATCAGTTAGATTCCATACTGGCATCGGTCTTCAAAAATCATATTCCACCATTAAGAAAGAAATACTCTCCATTATTCAATACATTTCCAAACTCCAAGACAAAAGATTCCTTCTTCATATAGCAAGCCATCCTTTTCAATATCTCATAGATTCAAGTAATTCCTTACCTAATTTTCTTGACTTCAGATTCAAAATGAGTACTGACAAGGCAAATCTCCAATTTAAAAGACTGTCAATTCAAAAGATTATGAGATAAAGATCTCATCCCTTTCGACCTCCCCTATTCAAAGTCCCAACAGATTCCAAGTCCTTGGTAACTTTCCTCCACTTCCATTTGCTATACCAACTCCAACAAAAACTCAAAATACTCCACGACCCCAATCCGATTCCTCTCCATATTTCACCAAAAAGAATTCAGAGCATCTACTCCTCACTACTTTCACAGAAACCCCTGATTACAAAACACTTTGTTCATTCATCAATAAAATCTTACCCTCTGGTTGTCAATGGCTTCCAGACGACCCACTCAAAATCCAAAGGTACTATGAACTTGTCCTCATTGACTCTGGCTCTATTGAACTCTACCATACTATGGATAAGAGTAATCCAGACAGAGTCTCCTATTCCAAGTGTATCATTAAAAGGGTGATTAGACCAATAGAATGGGCTTCTCTCGCTACCACGAGAGAATTCACAGTCAACTACATTCCAAAAGGATATTCTTATCATGATTACAGAATGACCTGGTATCGAACATTCCTCTACAGACCATTCGATCATTCATGGTTCTTTACCTTCCATTCCAACTGTCAAGCAGAATTTCTAATATGGTTCTATGAATGGTGGCATTCATACGGACCTACAACCGACATTCTACCTCCAACAGTACTCAAAGGGTTCAACCGCTACCTCTTTCAAGACAAAGCATTACACTACATCAAAACAATTCAATTCTATAAAGAATTCAAGGTACCATGGATATTTTGCTGGAGCTACAAAATATCTCAACATTACAGCACTACTGACAAATTCCCAATGAGCTTATTCCGAGAATTCAAAATCAAATGGTGGGACAAATTCAACCAGACCCTATGCTCAGAATCAACAGTCAGTGAATTCCTCACTTCAGGCAAAAGATTCCAGCATCAAATTCAACAAGTCACAAAATAATTGGACTCCCCGGCAACTTCAAAATCCACTTCCAAGGCTACCATCAAACTTCAAAACAACTCTGACTCAGACTCAGATGATGAGTTCCAACAGTTCCTCCAATTCTAGAAATTTAAGAAAATGCAAAAGCAATTCAACAAATCGCAAGCCAACTCTGAAGCATCCTCCACCTTTTCTGACCCAATAGGCGGCCAAGATCCTTTCGAGATGTAAAAATCTGAGAATCGCACTCAAAAGGATTTCAAAGCTGACAAGATTCCTCGACAAAGACTCAAAACAGATAAGATTCCAAAAGAAGACAAGACTCAAAGCTGACTCAAAGCTGACAAGATTCCTCGACAAGACTCAAAGCTGACAAGATTCCAAAGCAAAAGGACGACAAGACTCAAAAGCAGATTCCTTCTCCGACAAAGCTGACAAGATTTCAAAGCAAAAGGACGACAAGACTCGAAAGCAGATTCCTTCTCCGACAAAGCTGACAAGATTCCAAAGGACAACAAGACTCAAAAGCAGATTCCTTCTCCGGCAACACTGACAAGATTCCAAAGGACAACAAGACTCAAAGCTGAAGACAAGACTCAAAGCTGACAAGATTCCTCGACAAGACTCAAAGTAAAGCAGATTCCTCGCCAACAAGACTCAAAGCTGAAGACAAGACTCAAAGATGACAAGATTCCAAAGCAGACAAGACTCAAAGCTGACTCAAAAGCTCGACAAGACTCAAAATTAACAAGATTCCTCGACAAGACTCAAAGCAAAGCAGATTCCTCACCACCTCATCATTCCAGAAGACCCTCCTCATCTATAAATAGAAGGCGACTTCGTCCATTCAAAGGCAGAGCGAAAACAGAGCTTGAAGCAACAAATATTCTCCTCTTATTCCTCTTGTAAAATTCCTCTACAATTCCAAGCTGTATTCCTACTTCTTCCTGTATCCAGTCTCAGAGACTATTAATTCAAGACAAGCTTTGTAAGCTCTCACTTTATCTGTAATTCATCTTTTGAAATAATACTCCATCTTTATTTCATATCTGTTATTAAAACTTCCATCTCTTATTAAGCATTGCATTCATCTGTCGATCAAAAGCTCTCACAACAGGATTGCATTACGCACCTCTAACTCATTTAATGAGGAATCAGGAGGCAGAAGTTCAGAACCCCAACCAGGGTATTCGGCTTTTAGTCCTGTTAACGAGTGATCGTTCATTGCATTCATAATCATTTTCA
>JAVJIF010020886.1:0-83451 GCA_038442645.1 Agave tequilana | reverse complement strand
CCTTTTGCCTATAAATACTGCAGGGTTTGTGTAATACCCCGTTTCCGGAATACGTACTTAGTTGCGTATTCAGATTTTCGGTCGTATTTTTCGATTTGTTTCCTATATTTATTCTGTATTATGAATTCCTTTTATGACTGTTTTGTCTTGGATTTGGATTCGTGGATTCGGAGTCAGCCCTAGTCTGAACCGAAGGCCCGATCCTAGAGTATGCTCGATTTAGACATTCTGATAATTAGAATTGACCGATTTTAGTTTTAAATATCATTTTCCATTATTATATATTTTCTATGATTTTCTAGATTTTTTGGAATAAAATGAATTTCTTCAAAACCGTGTCGGCCAGTGTCGCTGACCGCTTCCCGGATTTTTATTCACAAACCACTTGGAATTCCAGAAGAGTCTTTAGACTTTTCTTCTTAGAATCATATTTTCTACCTACATTCTTTTTCTGAGGATTTTATGATTTTATGAAAATTCTTTCGGAGTCGGTAGGTAACTGATTCCGGGATTTTTAATATTAAAACTGTAAAGTATTTCTTAAAACGGATTTCGCTATTATTCTTCATATAATATTCTTGATTTTGATATTTATTTCGGGTCGTTCCGAGATACTTGATTCGGGACGTATCCGGTATTTTCCCGAAAGATTTCCGTATCCACGACTCAATCCCGGGTATCTGTCCTTCCAGTATTTTCACATTCTGATTCCAAGAAAATATCTTCTCATTATAATTTCTTTTCCATTTTTCCTTTTCCTTATTCTTTTCTTCCTCCCTAAGCTTCCATTTCATCCACACATTTTCCACCAATCTCCACCACACAATCCTCCACCTCACCACCTTCCACCATCTTCATCTCCACTCACCCCCTCACATGGCAAGCCCCTATTGGCCAAGGAAACACCTCACTCCCCACTTTGCAATTAAAACCCTCTTATTTATTTAATTGCAACTCCCTTTACAAAATCCAAATCCTATATATACATTTCCTTTTCATTTCAATCCCTTCTTTTCATTTCTCTTCACCAAAAGCCAAACCCTAGCTTTCACCACCTCCATCTCCTTCATCTCCACCAAGGCAACCACCACCACTTCTCCAACTTAGCTTCATCCTCTTCCTCTTCCATCTCCATGGGAACCATCACAACTCCAACAACTTCAACAACTCCATCAAGTTCCACCTTCTTCAACATCAAGTTCCAACACTACCACCATCACTTGTACTAATTTTGGTGAGTGTTCTTCATCACTTAGGCTTGATTTATTCTTAGTGTACTTATGTTTCATATCATGTTCACATATGTCTTTAAACCCTTGATTATTTAGCCATCAAAACACAACCCTAGGAAATCTGTTCTGTTGTTGTTTCCCCACGATTAGTCGACTTGACCTAGCCATTAGTCGACTAATCCGTTCTGTCCTGAGAAACACAACTCTAGGAATCACAGTATTAGTCGACTTACCTTAGTTCCCAGTCGACCAGAGACCCTTAGTCGACTACACCCTTGACCCTAGTCGACTAACTCATTTGAACTGCGACCTTATTACTGAAGGTGCGACTTCATTAGTCGACTACCAAATTCAACCCTAGTCGACTTGAACCCCCTAGTCGACTAACCCTTCTCTCTAGTCGACTCCTGAATCAAAAACCCAACTTTCTGTATCTCAGTACTAGTCGACTTGACCATACTATTAGTCGACTTAGAGTATCTGTTAGTCGACTACCTATTTTACCCCAGTCGACTAACTATTCCCTGAAATGAAACCCAACTCTCTGGTGCACAGTTTTAGTCGACTATACCAGACTGTTAGTCGACTAACCCCTCTATTAGTCGACTACTCCCTTGACCCTAGTCGACTAACTTTAGCTGTTAGTCTTAGTTGACTTCTTTCTTGAATAGGAACCTTGTCCTCTAGACATACATCATGTATTAGTATTACTTGACTTGTCACTTGACAAACATAATCTTACCTTCTCTCCTTCTCTCTCCTCTTCTCTCTACATATTTATATCACAGGTTGTGGCGCATCCCGAACTTCAGTGGATTCCGGATATATCGGCGTTTTGGTGATTTGGGCGAGTATTCTTACTCGCTACCCTCTTACTTCCATTTCATTGATTATGATAGTATTCTCGTTCTAGTCTTCATGTATTGTATTTCATGCTTTATATCTTTTACTGTTTTCATGCTATGCGTGGCCGACCCTTCGTGGTCGTTGACTTCTGAGTTTCTCCTATGATTGCCATGCTATTATTTCAGACTTGTCATTACTTCAGACTTGTCAATTGCATGTTTCCTTTTAACACATGTATATCACCTTGGTAACTGTGTTATCATCTGACTACCTGACATGCCACTATTTGGCAAGACCTGTATGTTGTACCATGACTTACCCAGACTATCATCTATCTCCTGACTTGACTGGTTACTTGATTCATATCACCACTTGTCATGCTATCTCTTGACACCAAGCATGATACACCGATTCTTATAATTATCACGATAAAGGGGATGTAACACCTGATTACCGTTATGTACTAATTACTGTTATGTATACCTGTTATGATATTGTCCATTCCCGAAATCTGATAATTATGTTTATAAGCCATAAAAAGGACAACTTGTATGGGGTATGGGAGGAAGTGATGGATGCCGGAATGATACCTTGCTTATAGTGATGGATATGATATATATATGGCGGACGACTATAGTGGGACTTAGGGCCCACATGAGTACATATAGGGGGACTTTGGGCCTCCAAACCGGTCCCAGGTGGTGGGAACCGTTGGACCAACAAACTGGTCCCCGGTGTATGTGAACCACTATAAGAAGCTCTGTCAGTTCTCCATCTGCTTCCGTTAACAACCTCGACTCGCTTATATATGGATGTATGTGTGTTGGGGTGCACACCTGGACACATACCGAGATATATGAGTCAGACGAGTAATAATAATAATAGATGTCAGTTATGTTTCCTGTTATAGTTTCCGTTATGTATACCTGTTATGACTCTTGTTTTAATTCCTGTTATGACTCATATTATGGACCCCTGACTAATATTGTTAAGTATTCTTGTTTTGACTACCATATGATTTGCAACTCTGATTCTATACGCTTGGATTTCTGTGGCATGAGATAGAAGTATATAGATGAGGGTTTCCTTGTTTGGATTATTCCTTCGATGTATTTGTCTCATGGGACCGTGACCTAAGCGTATAAAATCACTTTGCATGAAATCAGTTTTACCTTGGATTTCCGGTTTCCTGACGATTATGTTATACCGTTCATATAATTTATATATTTCATTATGCTCTAACCCTCTGTCTCCTGTACTTGACTCTTGTGTCCCTCCTGGCTCGCCACCGGCTTTGTATCCTACTCGCCTGGGGAGTTTCACTGACTCCCCTGGATTCTCATGTCCAGGTCATGGAGCTTGGAGCGTGAGGATTTCCCCCTGTTATTGATCAGAGTAGCGCAGCGGTAGCGTGGTCTCTCCAGTTACCTCGTGAGCACTCTTTTGTACTGTTCATATACATGTATCTTTTATGTTGTCCATACATGTATATCTTTTGTATTCCCGCATTTGCACATCAGTGATATAATATTATTGTAATATTGGATCACTTCTGGTGATAACTCTGTGATTGTATATATATGTGTTGGAATGTATAATGCACCATTTGCTTCCGTACTCTGATTCTTGTTTGTACTGATGCTTAGCGTATATACGGGAGGGTAGTTCTGACCTACGTATATACGTCGCAGTGACGTCCCCGTATCAGCGGGATCGGGGCGTTACAGGTGGTATCAGAGCCTAGGCTCTAACCTCCTCAGTACGTCCAGAAGGCAAATCAATGGTAAAGAGATTTGCAACTGGAATACATGAGTCTTGGTTATACATTCCAACTACAAGTGCAGAGTTATTTATTTCTTGACTATCCTTCTTTGATTCCTAATCCTTCCTATCCTTTCCCTGTTTTGGTTTATGAAGCCTTATACTATTTTAAGATATGACTAGACTAGAGAGGTAGTGGCTGGTTCAGAAGGAAGCTATTATGTGATCTCTTCGGCCAATTCTATGAAGCTTGGTATTCTCCAGATCGATCTTGATCTGGCTATCTTTCAGAGGACAGCAGTCGGATTCTTAATTATCGGTCTTCTTTATTATGCTCAGGATTTTCGGGTTTTCTTTATTACACAGCCACGACATCATCAGTATTCATTTATTTCACAGCCACGACATCATCAGTATTATTCAGCATTATTCTAAAGATTTATTACACAGCCACGACATCTTCAGCCGGAAATGCAGAGTATAATTATTATTCAGTTGACTTGAGAGCCCTACCTATAGTGCTTCATATCTTAATAGTATAAATTCCAGCCTTTGTCCCTTTGTATTCAATTTGCCCCTTAACGAAATTGCGAGGACGCAATTTTTGTAAGGTGGGTGGATTGTAATACCCCGTTTCCGGAATACGTACTTAGTTGCGTATTCAGATTTTCGGTCGTATTTTTTCGATTTGTTTCCTGTATTTATTCTGTATTATGAATTCCTTTTATGACTGTTTTGTCTTGGATTTGGATTCGTGGATTCGGAGTCAGCCCTAGTCTGAACCGAAGGCCCGATCCTAGAGTATTGCTCGATTTAGACATTCTGATAATTAGAATTGACCGATTTTAGTTTTAAATATCATTTTCCATTATTATATATTTTCTATGATTTTCTAGATTTTTCTGGAATTAAAATGAATTTCTTCAAAACCGGTGTCGGCCAGTGTCGCTGACCGCTTCCCGGATTTTTAATTCACAAACCACTTGGAATTTCCAGAAGAGTCTTTAGACTTTTCTTCTTAGAATCATATTTTCTACCTACATTCTTTTTCTGAGGATTTTATGATTTTATGAAAATTCTTTCGGAGTCGGTAGGTAACTGATTCGGGATTTTTAATATTAAAACTGTAAAGTATTTCTTAAAACGGATTTCGCTATTATTCTTCATATAATATTCTTGATTTTGATATTTATTTCGGGTCGTTCCGAGATACTTGATTTCGGGACGTATCCGGTATTTTCCCGAAAGATTTCCGTATCCACGACTCAATCCCGGGTATCTGTCCTTCCAGTATTTTCACATTCTGATTCCAAGAAAATATCTTCTCATTATAATTTCTTTTCCATTTTTCCTTTTCCTTTATTCTTTTCTTCCTCCCTAAGCTTCCATTTTCATCCACACATTTTCCACCAATCTCCACCACACAATCCTCCACCTCACCACCTTCCACCATCTTCATCTCCACCTCACCCCCTCACATGGCAAGCCCCTATTGGCCAAGGAAAACACCTCACTCCCCACTTTGCAATTAAAACCCTCTTATTTATTTAATTGCAACTCCTTTACAAAATCCAAATCCTATATATACATTTCCTTTTCATTTCAATCCCTTTCTTTCATTTCTCTTCACCAAAAGCCAAACCCTAGCTTTCACCACCTCCATCTCCTTCATCTCCACCAAGGCAACCACCACCACTTCTCCAACTTAGCTTCATCCTCTTCCTCTTCCATCTCCATGGGAACCATCACAACTCCAACAACTTCAACAACTCCATCAAGTTCCACCTTCTTCAACATCAAGTTCCAACACTACCACCATCACTTGTACTAATTTTGGTGAGTGTTCTTCATCACTTAGGCTTGATTTATTCTTAGTGTACTTATGTTTTCATATCATGTTCACATATGTCTTTAAACCCTTGATTATTTAGCCATCAAACACAACCCTAGGAAATCTGTTCTGTTTGTTGTTTCCCCACGATTAGTCGACTTGACCTAGCCATTAGTCGACTAATCCGTTCTGTCCTGAGAAACACAACTCTAGGAATCACAGTATTAGTCGACTTACCTTAGTTCCCAGTCGACCAGAGACCCTTAGTCGACTACACCCTTGACCCTAGTCGACTAACTCATTTGAACTGCGACCTTATCACTGAAGGTGCGACTTCATTAGTCGACTACCAAATTCAACCCTAGTCGACTTGAACCCCCTAGTCGACTAACCTTCTCTCTAGTCGACTCCTGAATCAAAACCCAACTTTCTGTATCTCAGTACTAGTCGACTTGACCATACTATTAGTCGACTTAGAGTATCTGTTAGTCGACTACTATTTTACCCCAGTCGACTAACTATTCCCTGAAATGAAAACCAACTCTCTGGTGCACAGTTTTAGTCGACTATACCAGACTGTTAGTCGACTAACCCCTCTATTAGTCGACTACTCCCTTGACCCTAGTCGACTAACTTTAGCTGTTAGTCTTAGTTGACTTCTTTCTGAATAGGAACCTTGTCCTCTAGACATACATCATGTATTAGTATTACTTGACTTGTCACTTGACAAACATAATCTTACCTTCTCTCCTTCTCTCTCCTCTTCTCTCTACATATTTATATCACAGGTTGTGGCGCATCCCGAACTTCAGTGGATTCCGGATATATCGGCGTTTTGGTGATTTGGGCGAGTATTCTTACTCGCTACCCTCTTACTTCCCATTTCATTGATTATGATAGTATTCTCGTTCTAGTCTTCATGTATTGTATTTCATGCTTTATATCTTTTACTGTTTTCATGCTATGCGTGGCCGACCCTTCGTGGTCGTTGACTTCTGAGTTTCTCCTATGATTGCCATGCTATTATTTCAGACTTGTCATTACTTCAGACTTGTCAATTGCATGTTTCCTTTTAACACATGTATATCACCTTGGTAACTGTGTTATCATCTGACTACCTGACATGCCACTATTTGGCAAGACCTGTATGTTGTACCATGACTTACCCAGACTATCATCTATCTCCTGACTTGACTGGTTACTTGATTCATATCACCACTTGTCATGCTATCTCTTGACACCAAGCATGATACACCGATTCTTATAATTATCACGATAAAGGGATGTAACACCTGATTACCGTTATGTACTAATTACTGTTATGTATACCTGTTATGATATTGTCCATTCCCGAAATCTGATAATTATGTTTATAAGCCATAAAAAGGACAACTTGTATGGGGTATGGGAGGAAGTGATGGATGCCGGAATGATACCTTGCTTATAGTGATGGATATGATATATATATGGCGGACGACTATAGTGGGACTTAGGGCCCACATGAGTACATATAGGGGGACTTTGGGCCTCCAAAACGGTCCCAGGTGGTGGGAACCGTTGGACCAACAAACTGGTCCCCGGTGTATGTGAACCACTATAAGAAGCTCTGTCAGTTCTCCATCTGCTTCCGTTAACAACCCTCGACTCGCTTATATATGGATGTATGTGTGTGGGGTGCACACCTGGACACATACCGAGATATATGAGTCAGACGAGAGTAATAATAATAGATGTCAGTTATGTTTCCTGTTATAGTTTCCGTTATGTATACCTGTTATGACTCCTGTTTTAATTCCTGTTATGACTCATATTATGGACCCCTGACTAATATTGTTAAGTATTCTTGTTTTGACTACCATATGATTTGCAACTCTGATTCTATACGCTTGGATTTCTGTGGCATGAGATAGAAGTATATAGATGAGGGTTTCCTTGTTTGGATTATTCCTTCGATGTATTTGTCTCATGGGACCGTGACCTAAGCGTATAAAATCACTTTGCATGAAATCAGTTTTACCTTGGATTTCCGGTTTCCTGACGATTATGTTATACCGTTCATATATATTATATATTTCATTATGCTCTAACCCTCCTGTCTCCTGTACTTGACTCTTGTGTCCCTCCTGGCTCGCCACCCGGCTTTGTATCCTACTCGCCTGGGGAGTTTCACTGACTCCCCTGGATTCTCATGTCCAGGTCATGGAGCTTGGAGCGTGAGGATTTCCCCCTGTTATTGATCAGAGTAGCGCAGCGGTAGCGTGGTCTCTCCAGTTACCTCGTGAGCACTCTTTTGTACTGTTCATATACATGTATCTTTTATGTTGTCCATACATGTATATCTTTTGTATTCCCGCATTTACACATCAGTGATATAATATTATTGTAATATTGGATCACTTCTGGTGATAACTCTGTGATTGTATATATATGTGTTGGAATGTATAATGCACCATTTGCTTCCGTACTCTGATTCTTGTTTGTACTGATGCTTAGCGTATATACGGGAGGGTAGTTCTGACCTACGTATATACGTCGCAGTGACGTCCCCGTATCAGCGGGATCGGGGCGTTACAGTTTGACCGAAATACAAGCAGATTGAAAATAGGCTAAGTTTCTCTCTTTTTCTTATAGATTAGGATTTTCTTTCTCTTTTATTTTATATTTTCTTTTATTTTATAGATCATGTATTAGGGCTGAGTTGCAAAGAGTAATAGAGAGATATTGATGTAATAGATGGTGACAATCTTTGTAAAGGTGTCCCTCTCTTTTCTATTATAATCTTCTCCATCTTCTACATGATGCTTAGCTAGATTTTCTCTCATGGTGACTAACTACTAACCACTAACTAGCTAACCACTTACTTGATAATCCACATGAATCTAATAGCCTCTACAAGGCCTTGTTCTTGTAAGAGCCATTGATGGCTCATGATGATGGGTTCTAACATCTAACTTGCTAACTTGCTAGCCAGCTAACTCTCTCTTATTTCATGCTTGCTCCTAATAGTTTTGATGATCTAATGTTTGTATTAGTTTGCTCTAGATGTAAGTTTGAATGTGAAGAATTATCTTATTTGCTATGCTCTGTTTCGTCTCTTGAAACCAAGGACTAGTGATGGCCAAAGATCCATGTGAGGCAACAATCACTAAGAGGTTAGCCTGTTAGTGGAGTAATTAGTAGTTAGAAACCATGAGATTTCTTTCATAATATTCTCCTTTCCTTTTACTTTATTTTAAAAATCGATTTCAAAACACTTCTTTTATCTTTTCATCATTATTTTCACCAACTTCTTAGTCATCTTTGTTTCATCTTCTTTTTGTTTTCAAACCCCTTCTCATTTGTTTTCATTTCGCGTTTTCTCATGTTCTTCACCTATCACTTCTAGATTTCTTTTCTTTTTTTTTTTACTTTTTCTCATTCCTTAACAAAGAAGAACTTGTTAACAACTGACGTGAACATAAACTGTTAATGCTTTTATCGCCTCCCGTCCCTGTGGATTCGACCCGTTGAGCCAATGCCATAACGGAAGTATCGAAGAAACATTAGCACACATATATAATTACATTGATTTCATAAAGACATATTTTCAAGTGCTGGTTCCGCTCCGATCAAATTTTTGGTGCCGTTGCCGGGGATGGGAATGGTTTTAATTTCACGTTTTTGTTAACATTTTCTTCTCTATTTTGGTGTGCATGTTAATTTTTGCAGAAACTAAACATTGTAGAACTTTCCTTTTGCTTGCGTGTCCCTGCTCTAGAAAGCAGGGACCCTGCTTCACTATTGTGCAGTGAAAATCAAAGAAAAACTGTGAAAACGCGGTAATTTTTTGGCATTTTGACTTCATCTTTTGCAAGGACGTTGCAAGTTGCATATATTGATATATTCCGCTGTTAAATTTCTGTTTTGATTGCTTACACACTGTAATAAATTGAAGAACTAAAATGCAGTATTTGAACGCTTTTAAAACCGTTTAGACATTTACATTTAGGCACGTGTCAATTCAATTTCAATATACTGTATTTTGTTCTATTATTGTGATCTAGACTGAGGTGTGCATATGGCATAGCATATAGCATAGGACAAACACGTAGGTGATTTATTCGCTTTGTGTTATCTTCTTATCTATATTGTACACTTGCACGAATTGGACTTAAGGGCAAAACCCATACAAGATAAGGTGGGGATTTCATCACCCTTCCTTAGCCCAAAAATCACCTCCCCACTCACACAACCCAAGCCCTAATAAAAATTGATAAACATTAGCCTCTAAAGATATCTCAGACTTATTAAGAGATTGACCGAGGGTGGAACTTGTTTTGAATCTTACTCTTGTGAAATCAGCGTCTAAGGTTGGGGATTAAGAGGTTACGCCTCAAAGATAACGTAGTTTGACGTAATTAAAGCCCTTTGCTTACGCACGGATACCTCCCATTATATTTTGCCCTTACCTGACTGATTAGCTTGTGATTAGATTCATACAATAACCTTCCTCGGGTAATCAACCAGTTAGGAGTCGTCTAGGTCAACCCTAGTATAGGCTTGGTTTTGATTTTATTTCTTTTTGTTTGTTGTTTGCTTTTTCTTTTTTGTTTGTGATTATTTATTAAATGGAATTCAAGAACAACAATTCTTTCAATCCTAATATGAATCCATATTTCACACTGACCCCATTTGTTTCGGATAATTCCAACTCGATTTTTTACAATATGAACCAACCAAATACACTGAGTTGGACTTATCCGAATCAATACAACTCATACCCCCAATCTTATGACCATAATTTCTAAAATAATTTCAACTCGTATAGAGTCAATGGGGATTCACTACCCCGAGTCAAATTTTTTACCACCTTGTCCACAATTTTCACAATTTTCACAGTATCCATTCCCCAATTCTGCTTCCTATACTCCTTTTCTAGGACCACCCATTGAAGAAAAAACATGAGTTAGAAAAAAGTATAAAAGATGTACAATCCATCCTTGAGTCCCAATAAAAGAATCTCTACTCCCAAATTCCATAATATTTTCAAGATTCATATTCATTTTCACCTATTTAAAATGAACAACCATCTGCCCTGAAAACGAGTATAGAATACTTGCATGAGTCTGAGCGTTAATCTCAAAATATGTTGGACTCATACTCTTCACAAATTTTTCAAAACCAAGATCCTTACACTCCTTTTTTAGAACATCCACTTGAAGAAACATCATATCTAGAAAAGAGTATAGAAATCTTACAGGAGTCCGCGCTATAATTTCAAAAATCTTCTACTCAGTCATCGATAGGTTGAAAACACAATTGAGTCAATGGTCAACATTTATAGGAATGAGAAAACTCTCTCTTATTAACATTTGACTAATCCAGATATCTCTAAATCTATCGATTTGACCCAGGACTCTTGTTGTTTTGAAAACAAAGATTCGTATACTCCCTTTTTAGAACAACCACTTGAAGAAAAATCAGATTTAGAAAAGAGTATAGAAATCTTACAAGAGTTCGCGTTACAATTTCAAAAATCTTTTACTAAGTTAATCATTAGATTTGAAACACAGTTGAGTCAATTGGTTAGCATTTATAGGAATGAGAAAACTCTATCTTATCAACCTTTGACCAATTCAGATATCTCTAACTCTATTGATTTGACCCAGGACTCTTGTTATTTTGAAAACAAAATTCAATTTTAGCACACCCATTTGAACTTAACCAAACTCAGATTTTTGAGAATCACATTGACATGTTGGCAAGTTATCCTTTTCCTGAAATTGAACTTTATCATGAATATGATCCTGAACCTCAACTTGGTAATTCAATTCCACTTCCTAATTCAATAATGACTAAGGTGTTTTTTTATTTCAGGCCTTTTTCGAGTCAATATTGGATCCTGTGCCAGTCCATCGTGAAATTGAATCACCAATATTTATGATCAACAAATTGAACTTGACCGATTTCATACTTTTGAAAGTCCCATTGATAAATTAGCAAGTTCTCATTTTTTATGAAATTGAACTTAATGAGGAATGTGACCTAGATTCTCAAATTTATGATTTAGTTCAAATTCCTGGATCAATATTGACTCCTATTTTGCTACACAAATTGAGTAACGTTTAAAGTCAGTTTTAATTTTCATACCTATCATTCTTGGAATCACCAATCTTAGAAAATCATATTCCGTTGTGGGAAAATGAATGTGGACTCGAATTTCAACTTCTTGATTTGGATCTACTTCCTGAACCAATCTCGACTCGCGAACCTTTCCTTAACTTCAGTTACTTTTCTAAGTCGGTCTTAGTTCCTATACTTCTTGAGTTCAAATCAATCATTCCATCTTTTCACACTCCATTTTGGACAAAGGTGTTAATAAAATTGACTCTGAAATTATTTTTAAATTTGAAAATTACATGGGGTAAAATTCATAATAAAAATCATTCAAATATATATCATTTTAGTGGGTTGTATTATAAAGGTCACTGGTCGATTCCTAAGAACTCAATGCAAATTAGATTGAGCAGCATTTTGTGGACCAATCAGACCACCACCAGAACCAGAACCTTGAGATGATTTTTCCTTCTCTCTCTATTTATTTCATGCACACATACATTCACGATACATTGAGGACAATGCATGAGATAAGTGTGGGGGAGGGTTTACTAACATAGAGTTTTTTAGATTTTCTTTCTTTTTCACTTCTTTTAGGATATTCTTAGAATTTTCCTTTGTATAAGATTTTATTCTTTTTTTTAAACTTTTTGAAATAAGAGACAATGTTTTGATCTATTTTTAAGAAAATTAAGATGATCTTAGAAATTAAAGAAACCTTAATTATGATAACTTAAACTTAGTTAAAATAATAGATCTTGTTTAAAATTATAGATTAAGTATAAAAGATTGGGGAGATAACTTTATCTTGAATTTTTTGCCTTAGATAGTTTGCACTTCACACAAACACAATTTTTGGGATGGAAACAAAGACCTAAAATGCCACAAAGTAAAAATAAATAAAAAGAAAATATATATATATTATATATATATATATATATATATATTATATATGAAGAAAAAAATCACTTATCAAGCTAGATAACTATGCCTTAAGAAGTATGATTATTCACGCTTAAAGGTGGTAATAAGGAACAAATAATCCCTCTTAGTTTTGTGGCCTTGTTTACTCGAGTCCTCAAACCCGAGGGATGTTTTCTCATCTGGTGCCCTAAAACTATCCGGTCTGAGAGTCATCGGTTAAAGGCTTACTACCCGGGTGAACAAGAAAGCCTAAGGAAACTAAGGGAAGAAAAAAAGAAAAAGAAAAATATATATATAAATAAATGGCTTGATAGTTAGAGTTGAAATCCCAAGAATTTTCACTATCACAAAGTGCATATTATCTAGGTTTTATGAAGGATAAAATATTCAATCCAATTTTTAATTCTTACCTTAATTGATGACAAGATCTTGCATATAGACTAAGTTTAAGGAAGAATAATTTTGGTGGACATATGATCTTAGATTTGATTATATTTTTGCAAAAATATTTCAAAAACTTCTCTTTCTTTCAAAATGCGTTTTCAAAACACTAATATTGTTTTCTTTCTTTATGGATTTTGTGAGTACAATCCTCTGAAAACCCTCAGGAGACAACACTCCTCCTCTAGGGGAAACCTAGAGGTTTAACGGCTTGTTGCACACGCTCAGTGCAATCGCGTCACCTGCGAAAGTGGTGTAATAACATTTGTAATATAGTTTTTCATTTCTTATTTTGCTCGAGACGAGCAAAAGATAAGTGTGGGAGTGTGATTAGTCTACAGTTCTGCATTATTATATCACATTTGTCTACTGATTAATGAGTAAAATATCGGTCTAAATCATGTTTTGGTCTCTCTTATAGATAATCAAGATAAGGAAGGCAAAAGAGTAATAAGAGCTTAATTAAACCCATTTTCAGGTAATTAAATCCGCATTTCTTGGAGCCCAAGTAACGGAGCTTTTAGAAAATACATTGAATGTAGATCCTTGCGCACGTCAGATGATCGATAAAAAGCAAGTACAAGAATAAGTAAAAAGAGTGTGGGTTGATGTTACTGCTTTTGCGATTCTTCCGTAGTAGCAAAGTGGCTATACGGGTCGTATCCACAAGGAGGGAGAGCGATGAAAGCTTGATGCGGCTTCTTTATTTAAGAAAAGAGAAAGTTCTTTGTTTCAAATAAAGAATTTGAAAATGAAAACAAGTTGGTTTCAAGAATTGTTTAGAATGATTTGGAGGTTTGTAAAAGTAATTTTTTAGATGGTAAAAGCTCATGGCTAACTTTCTACTAATTGCTCCCACTAATCCCTAGCTTCTTGAAGATGTAGCCTTACGATGGATGGATCATAGGCAAGCATAACGCTTATGCATAAGAACTATTCACGTGGAAATCGAGTGAATGTTCTTCCTATAACTTAGCTTAACACGGTAAAAACTTGGACATTCCCTTATCAAGATCTAATAAAAGGCGAGAATAAGGGAAGACACAAGTGCACTAATGGTATCGGTAAAGTTAAAAGGAAAATCTCTAACTTACAACAACAAGTAAAGTATACAACTCATAGATCATTAAAAACCCATTAAATATGAAATGTAAGAAAGTAATACTTGTAGGTAAGTTAGAGTTAGAACCCTCGTCTTAAGATGCCATAGCTCTTATTTTAACAAGGCTTACTTGACACTATAGACTCATTTGGGTTTATCAATCAAGTTGTTAGAGATTAGTGGGCTAGTAGTTAGTTAGCCATGCAATGGAAAATTTTGTTAGACATGATAGTAAAAGAAATAATAAAAGAAAAGAGGTAAGAGGAAGGGAGTTACACTACAACAAGAAACAACAAAAGAAAGAAGTAGAGAGGAAAGGAGTTACACTACAATAAGAAAGTAAAAGCAAATGAAAAACACAAGTAAATGGAAAAAAGAAAGAGAAGTAGTTACTTGTATTAACTTGTCATCTTCAAATACAACTTGTATACACTCTCTCTCTTTCACTCTAATGGCTAAAAATAAAACTAGAAGAAGAAAGAAATAATAATTATAATTCCTAGAAACAAAGTAACAAATATACTCTACTCTCTGGATATCTCCCAACTGAACCCCTGAGGGAGTATTTATAGGCACGAGGGGAAGGGGGCCAGGGGGACGACCCCTGGCCCAAAGCCCCGGCACGCGCGCGCCCGTATGGCCGCGAAAACGCGGCCCAAGCCGAGTTTTCGCGGCCATGCCAGGGCGGCGCGCGCCTGGCTTCAGGCAGTGCGTCGTCCTGTCTGTCTCCTGTCAGGTGGGTATGCTGGCTTGTTGATTTGATGCCCTGGACTGACAAAATCTCCTCCCTAAAGTCAATGACTACTTGGTAGGCCTTTAATCACCTATTAAATGATGATTTAGGGTCTTCTTCTTCATTTGCACACTATGGACCTAGGATCAAGCAAGCAAAACTTTATTAGTAGAATTTTATATCAAATAAATATGAGAATGTGATGAAAATTATACAAACTTAGAGACTAATCACACCCCCACAATTATCTTTTTGCTCGTCCCGAGCAAAACAAAAATCAGAAAATTATTACACCACTTTTGCAGGTGACGCGATTGCAATGAGCATGTGCAACAAGCCTTTAAACCTCTAGGTTTCCCCTAGAGGAGGAGTGTTGTCTTCTGAGAATTTTCAGCAGATTGTACCTACAAAATCTAGTAAGTAAAGAAAAGTATTTAGTTAGCAAAAACTCTTTTATGAAAAAAAACTTTTAATCATCTAAGTAAAAATGACCGAATGATGTAAGAATTAGGTTTAACCCTCATAAGTCCTCCTATACTTTAGCCTTCATAAAAGAAGAAATTATGATTTTTTTTTTAAATTTAGAAAGGATCTTGTACTTCTAACTCATTCTGTTATTTTACTTTAGATAGATATGCATCATGTGTAAGTGTGACGTGCTTGAGATTTTTCAACTCAACTTTGAATATCATTTAAATTTATTAATATTTATCTATTATTCTTGGTTCCATTAGGCTTTCTACTTCATTCATGTAACACATATCAAACCGATGACTTCCAAACCAGATGATTTTAGGGCACCAGGTGGAAAACAACCCTCAGGTCAAATATGCAAGAAGAGTAGCCATGAAATCATGATTTACTTATATATTATATATTGATTTTTTTTTGGCGTGAGTAATCATGCTTTTGAGGCACAATTATCCAATGTTTTTTTCTTTCATAGTTGTGTCTCTAAATCCCAAGCATGTGTGTGTGATTTATGCATATTCTACTAAGTCTAAATAAAAGGTATGAGTTATTTTCCTTATTCCTCCCAACTCTTAGTCAAACCAATCTTTCTTATTTATTTAGGCAAAAATAAAGATTCATTAATAAGGTTCCCTTAATTCCTACAACCTTTTGGTATTTTTATAAAGAGTATGAAATTTCTTTTCAATCTGGAGATTTTTTTGGTAAAAAGAAAAATAAAGAAAAAGTGAAATAAAGAAAAAGTGTTAGCACCCACCCCACACCTATCTAATGCATTGTCCTCAATGAATGTTGATGTAAATGCAAAGGCAATAAATAGGGTGAAGAAATCATGTGACCGTCTTCGCGGACTTGGGCCGACCAAGTGTGAATAGGCGAAAGAAATGTCAAACAAAAAAGATAGAAGGGGTAAGCATATAAACAATAAGTGTATATATATATATACATACATACATATATATATATACACACATACACACACACACACACATATACATATATACACACACACACACACATATATATTTTAATTACAGTGTGGATGGCTGTGGTTAGGTGTATGACGGGGCAAAAGAGTCAGCACATTATCAGCCTGTGAAGTAGGCTCAGTGGTCAAAAAGGGTTTCAGTCTTTGCCCGTTCACTTTGAATTCCGTGTTGTTCTTAGGATCTATAATGAGCACAGCACCGTATGGGAAAACGGTGCGCACAATGAACGATCCAGACTAACGAGTCTTCAGCTTTCCCACGAAAATATGAAGTCTAGAGTTATGCAGCAGAACCTTGTCGCCCAGGGCAAAGTTTTTCCGGTTTATAATCTGGTCATGAAAATGTTTAGTCTTACTTTTGGTGATCCGAGCATTCTCATAGGCTTCATCTGTATCTCCTCTAATTTTGAGATCTGCAGTCTCCTTAGCTCACCGGCCTTAGTCAGATCAAAATTGAGTTGCTTAATGGCCTATATGGCATGGTGTTCTAACTCGACTGGAAAATGACAGGCTTTTTCGAATACGAGTCTGTAAGAAGACATCCTCAGAACTGTCTTAAAAGCAGTGCGGTAAGCCCACAGTGCATCATTAAGTTTGATTGACCAATCCTTTTAGTTTTGTCTGACAGTCTTTTCCAAAATGAGCTTGATCTGTCGATTGGTGACTTCGACCTGCCCATTTGTCTGGGGATGATACGGAGTAGACAACTTGTGATTGATGGAATATTTTTGCATCAGAGCTTCAAAAACTCTGTTGCTGAAATGCGATCCATTATCACTAATTATCGCTCTAGCGGTGTCAAATCGGGAGAAGATGTTTTCTTTGAGAAATTTGACAACCACTTTGTTGTCATTGGTCTTTGTAGGCACAGCTTCAGCCCATTTAGAGACATAGTCTACAGCAACCAAAATGGACTGGTTGGCGAAGGAATTAGGGAATGGTCGCATGAAGTCGATACCCCAACGTCAAAATTTTCGACTTCAATAATTGGATTCAGGGGCATCATGTCTCTTCTTGAAAATTTTTCAATCTTCTGACAATTTACGTATGACTTGCAAAAATGGCATGAGTTTTTGAACAAAATGAGCCAGTAAAACCCACTTTGTAAAACTTTCTCTGCAGTCTTGCGGGGACCAAAGTGTCCGTCGCATACAAGTTCATGGCAAAAGCTTAGCACATTCTTCTGTTCTTCCTCTGGTATACATCTTCGAATAATCTGGTTGGGACAATACTAAAAAGATACGGTTCTTCCCAGAAGAAGTACCATACTTAGGCAAAGAAACAACACTGGTCTTGCTTTGTCCAGTCAGCGGGTAATTGTCCAGTGGCCAGGTAATTGACTATGTCCGCATACCAGGGTTCCTTAAAAATGGCCAGGATATGCTCGTCTGGGAAATCCTTGTTGATCGGAGCTTGTATGATAGGTGCGTTCGGAATTCGTGATAGATGATCAATGACCACATTTTCTATACCTCGTTTATCCCAAATTTTCAGGTCAAATTCTTGAAGTAAAGGATCCACCGAATCAATTTGATTGGCAAAAAGCAAACACAAGAATAAGTAAAAAGAGTGTGGGTCAATGTTACTGCTTTTGTGATTCTTCTGTAATAGCGAAGTGGCTATATGGGTCGTATCTATAAGGAGGGAGAGCGATGAAAGTTTGATGCGGCATCTTTGTTCAAGAAAAAAGAAAATTCTTTGTTTCAAATAAAGAATTTGAAAATGAAAACAAGTTGGTTTCAAGAATTGTTTAGAATGATTTGGTGGTTTGTAAAAGTGATTTTCCTAGATGGTAAAAGCGCATGGCTAACTTTCTACCAATTGCTCCCTCTAATCCCTAACTTCTTGAAGATGTAGTCTCACGATGGATTATAGGCAAGCATAACCCTTATGCATAGGAACTATTCATGCGAAAATCGAGTGAAAGTTCTTCCATAACTTAGCTTAACACGGCAGACATTCCCTTATCAAGATCCAATAAAAGGCGAGAATAAGGGAAGACACAAGTACACTAATAGTATCGGCAAAGTTAAAAGAAAAATCTCTAACTTACAATAATAAGTAAAGTACACAACTCATAGATCATCAAAAACCCATTAAGCATGAAATGTAAGAAAGTAATACTTGTAGGTAAGTTAAAGTTAGAACCCTCGTCTTAAGATGCCATAGCCCTTGTTTGTACAATGCTTAGTTGACACTACTGACTCATTTGGTTTATCAATCAAGTTGTTAAAAATTAGTGGGTTAGTAGTTAATTAGCCATGCAATGGAAAAGTTAGTTAGACATGATAGTAAAAGAAACAACAAAAGAAAAGAGGTAGAGAGGAAGGGAGTTACACTACAATAAGAAACAATAAAAGAAAGAAGCAGAGAGGAAAGGAGTTACACTACTATAAGGAAGTAAAAGCAGATGAAAAACACAAGTAAATGGAAAGAAAAAAGAGAAGTAGTTACTTGTATTAGCTTGTCACCTTCAAATACAACTTGCACACACTCTCTCTTTCACTCTAATGGCTAAAACTAAAACTAGAGGAAGAAAGAAACAACTACAATTCCTAAAAATAAAGTAACAAATATAACTCTATTCTCTGGATATCTCCCAACTGAAACCCCTTGGGGCGTATGTATAGGCACCAGGGGAAAAGGGGCCGGGGGACGACACCTGGTACAAAGCCCGGGCGCGCTCGCCTGTATGGCCGCGTTTCCGCGGCCATACCAGGGTGGCGCACACCTGGCTTCGGGCAGTGCGTCGTCCTGTCTATCTCCTGTCAGGTGGGTTTGCTAGTTTGTTGATTTGATGCCCTGGACTGTCAAAATCTCCTCCCTAAAGTCAATGGCTACTTGGTAGACCATTAATCACCCATTACATGATGATTTAGGGTCTTATTCTTCATTTGCACACCACGGATTTAGGATCAAGTAAGCAAAGCTTTATTAGCAGAATTTTATATCAAATAAATATGAGAATGTGATGAAAATTATGCAAACTTAGAGACTAATCATCAGACGAGAATCTAGATAGAAATAACTAAATCTGAGCAAATTTGAATGGTCCTCGAAGCGTAACGAACCCACGCACCAAAACCAGGGATCCAGATCCCTAGTTTGGCAGTAGAAATGCGGCTATGGCCGCATTTTCGTGGCCTTATGCTGGGCCCACGCGTCGATTTTCGAGGCGTGGCTTCGTCTCGTCTTTGGAACCTCCTTTTGCGTATAAATGCTACAGGGTTTGGTTGAAACGCAAGCAGATTGAAAATAGGCTAGGTTTTCTCTCTTTTTGTTGTAGATTAGGATTTTCTTTCTCTTTTATTTTGTATTTTCTTTTCTTTTATAGATCATGTATTAGGGCTGAGTTAATTCAGAAAGAGATAGAGAGATATTGATGTAATAGATTGTGACAATCAATGAAAGGTGTCTCCTTTCTTCTCTATTGTAATCTTCTCCATCTTCTACATGATGCTTAGCTAGATTCTCTCATGGTGACTAACTACTAACCACTTATTTGATAATCCATATGAATCTAATAGCCTCTATAAGGCCTTGTTCTTGCAAGAGCCATTGATGGCTCATGATGATGGGTTCTAACATCTAACTTGCTAACCAAGCTAACTCTCTCTTATTTCATGCTTGCTCCTAATAGTTTTGATGATCTAATGTTTGTATTAACTTGCTCTTGATACAAGTTTGAATGTAAAGAACCATCTTATTTGCCATGTTCTGTATCATCTCTTGAAGCCAAGGACTAGTGATGGCCAAGGATCCATGTGAGGCAACTATCACTAAGAGGTTAGCATATTAGTCGAGTAATAGAAACCATGAAATTTCTTTCATAGTATTCTCCTTTCTTTTTACTTTGTTTTAAAAATTGATTCAAACCACTTCTTTTATCTTTTCATCGTTGTTTTCACCAACTTCTTAGTCATCTTTGTTTCATCTTCTTTTTGTTTTCAAAACCTCTTCTCATATGTTTTCACTTCGCGTTTTCTCACCTTCTTCACCTATCACTTCTACATTTCTTTTCTTTTTCTTTTACTTTTTCTCATTCTTTAACAAAGAACAACTTATTAACAACCGATGTGAACATAAACGGTTAATGTTTCTATCTCCTCCCGTCCCTGTGGTTCGACCCGTCTATAACGGAAGTATAGAAGGAACATTAGTACACATATATAATTACATTGATTTCATAACGACACATTTTCAAGTGCTAGTTCCACTCCGATCACTATAGAAGAAAGGGAAAAGAGAAAGAGATAGATTAAAAAAAATAAAAATAGGATTTTATATTAATATTTTCATTGGGTCAAATTTTGGACTAGTTCCGAACGATCCTCAAAAATTTTGTAAAATAAAAATATTACACGAAAGAGAAATGTGAAATTAGATTCTAAGAATTCTATCCAGTTAGCAAGTTAAAATCCTGAAATATATCGTTGATATTGTATGACACCAGTTTGACCAGATTTTTGATAAATTCAGAAAAATTCTCAAAAATATCTTGAAGTAGAAAATAGGATTTTAAAGAATAATTTGAAAATAGATTCTAGATATTCAATCCCATTTGTAGATTAAAAGTTGTAGACCCGATTATCGGTATCGGTCGACACCGACCGCTGAGATTTTCTTAACAACTCAGAAAAATTTCAAAAATTCTAAAAAATCTAAATTATTAGAAAATTATATCTGAAACTAAAATTAGCTTAATCAGACAATCAGGAAGGTTAAATTTACTTTATCATCCGTATTGAATACTATACTGTGATATGTACATCAAGGATTAGGGGGTTACATTTCTCCCAACCATACAAAAAATTTTATCCTCAAAATTTCAGTTAAGGTTGGAGAACAATGTTTACAATCCTGGAGCCTAAATGTTACGGGCCTACGACACTTCCACTGCACCACTGTGATATCGATAGTGAAAGCAGGGTGGAGAATTAGTGTCGTGAATGAAGATAAAGGATTGAAAGTGATAGGATGAAAAGAAAGCGAGAAGGGAATCAAATTATTCTAGTTAACATCAAAATTAAGGAATAAAAAAGAGTCGAGAAGTGAACTATGAACGAAATGGTATTCTCGCACTTGTCGCTGGAATCGCCAACTTCAGATACAGATGAGTTCATATCTGCACCTGATTATACTATTGGTAAGAGCCTGAGTATTGACCTACGTGGTTACCCACATCAGGTATAAACCTAGGCTCTGATACCACTATGTAATGCTCGGATCCCACAAGTACGGGGACGCTATAGTGATGTACATACACAGGGCAGATGTACCCTCATATACATACGCTAAGCCTCAGTACAGGGAATAAACACAATATATCCAATAGTTCCAGCACTAAGTAAGTACAAAAATACCTACAAAAAGGAAAGGGATCATGATAGATATGGGTAACAGGGATAAATAAGGAAAAGAAATAGAATAATAAAAATACCTATGAGTAGTGCAAGTGATGAGTCTCCTATGTATGTCCCATGAATTATCTGGTACTACAATATCCTGGATTTCCAACCTGGGCACGCAAACCCAGGGTCATCGAAAAGCGACCTAGTGACTGATAAAATGAAGAAATCAGTAATATATACTATAGTAATACAAGCACAATAATAATAGATAATACATGTTTATATATCGGTGATACAATATACTAATAATAACTATCGGGAGAAATATACAAGTGTCAAATTTTAACATCATCAATACTTTGTATGTTACAACAGTGATACTACCATAATATTACCCAATATATTATCATTAATATTAATTACCAAGTCCGGTTGTGTCACCAACTACATCTATTTACAGTGCATAATTGTATTATGTTACTACAGTCGACAGAGTTATACCATTTATATTATTCTCAATATGCTTGATATGATATCGTATTAAGTGTTCCTAATCACATCAATGTGCATAAGTAACAAATAGCAAGTTTAATTACTTTATATTTCATGTTTAATCAAATAATAATGGTAGCATAATGGTGAAGTGATGAATATGAATATGTAGATATGAAGTATGCAGAATAATTATGCTAAAGCGATGTGATTATACGGTAACAGTGTCTACAGGGAATACATGAAACAAAATACATAGAATGAAAAATATACGTGTGCAAAAATATTGTGTCACCACATAAAGTGTAACAAGTATCAGGAAGAGAAACATGTTATACAGGTGACATAATAGCGAAGAAAATATCAGGAATAGTAATAAGTACAAGTGAACAGTAATATACCTGTATCAGTCAAGTCATGTTATTTATACAATAATAACAATCAGTGCTGCTTGGTATTTTAATCAATCTCTTCTAGTATCTCACACCACTAGCAGTTCATACCAGAGCCCGCACTCCGGCCGAACCCATCCGAACAGGGCATGCGGGTAGCTTGATCCGAACGAGAGAGTGACCAAATAACAAGCGTTCCCGATGTCACTATTATTTATACCATTTTATTATGTTAATTGAAAATCCAATGGTCAAGGAGCTCTTATCAGGTGAGTGTATCCCATATATATCTGGGATCACGGCCTTAAACGGACCCTTGGCTGCTGAGACCAGGGCCCTCCGCTAAGAGGGGAGCAGGAAACGGGAAACGGGAGCTCATGGAGCTATATACAATCAGTAGCCAGTACTATCATCCCCTGTACTGGGATAAATCCATTACATCCACCCTATAAGATCTAATCAACCATCAAGTCTGTCCCATCCTCAAGTTATATTTATTAGATTTAAAGTACACAATGTATCATGAACAAATACAGTACATGGTACATGCAACATGATAACAGGGCATGAACTCTGTTGATAGCATAAAATAAGATAACGTGAAATAGAAAACGGGAGATGTTAGATTCTAGAGGTGGCCCCCGTGGCTCGGACCCACGTGGCACTTAGTTTCACACATCGCATATCAATAACTCACATGTCCAGTAATGAAAATATCAATATCAGTAATGGAAAATAATCATGTAACGAGAATACAGGAATATCCATATGCAATAATACAAACAATGGTCTATGCAATAGGAATATAGAGACAATCAATTCATGTATACCAGTGAGTCTGCGTAAAAGTGGTGTAAGAACATGAAGTAGCTATGCACAGAGTATCCATGTAGCGGTAGCCAGTGTAATAGCATATCTATGTATCAGTGGTCAATAATAGTGTCGTATATCTCAGTATCTTTGTAATAGTGAGATATATACATGGAACAACAATATCTAGTGTAACGGGTGTTTACATACTGTGTTCAGTGTATTAGAATATCCGTGGAACAGTAATACTAGCACATGAAATAATAGTGTCGCTATCCATGTAACAGCGACAGTGTCTATTATGTTAACGTATCCGTGTGTCAGTGTACATGTAACAATATCTGTGAATTGTGATAGATGTACATGAAATGACTGTATCTGGTGTATCAATGGTTTGGTAACGGTGACAGTATTAGGGTGATATAGTTAACATGCATTAGCTTATATCAGTATTTGTTACATTATTATGGTTATGTCTGATATCATAAGTGAAGTTTATATAAGTTTATATTTTCAAACTCTTCACACCAGTTTAATATTTGTTAGTTTCACATTGTATAATATAATTATCATTAATCCAATAATTACGTATTACCATAATATATATATAAATTCATCTGTATTTTATTTTAAATCAAGAAACAAAATAAAATTATTATTATTTAACAATTACCTTCAAATAGCTATCATGCATATTCTATTTACAATGACATGTCAATTATTGTATTTATTAAATAAAATTCATAATGATTTATCGATAATCACGATTTATTAAATAAGGCAATCGATTAATTTCACTAAACATGATAAAATATAATTTATCAATAAATCACTTACATAATGGCCGTGGGAAAGTAGCACTCTTATCCACGATCGCAATGGCTCCAGAATTATCCAATTTGGAGTCCGGGTGCTCCAGATATAGCCCAAACACTAGAATTACCAAAATGGGTTGATATGTAATTTAAAGGGTTTAAAATGAAATAAATTTAGTCACCAAGGGGGTTTATGTAAATTTTACCTTTATTGGGTTAGAAGTAGGTTTGGGTTATTTTTGAGTTTCGATCTAATAACCCGAACCCAATATACTTAAGTTAAGATAGGTAATGGGTTAATGAGTTTATGCGTTATCGGGTCGGGTTTGAGGGTTTGGGTTTTGGAGTTATTGCGTTTTGGGCTTGTTGGGTTTAAGCCCATTGGAGAAAGAGAGAAAGAAAGAGAACGAGAGGGGGAACAGGGTAGCACGTTGCTGCCCTGCACACAGCTGCGCGGCCACGGTGGCCCACGACAGCCACACCGGTGGCGACCTGGCCGCCAGTGGTGGTAGAGAGAAGGGAAAGAGAGAGGGGGAAAGAAATGATAGGAAAAGAAAAAGAAGAAGAAGAAGAAAAGAAGGAGAAAAATGAGGGTAGGGGGTGGCCCGATTGGGGGACACGGTGGCTGGAGAAAAAGAAAAGAAGGAGAAAAATGAGGGTAGGGGTGGCCCGATTGGGGGACACGGTGGCACACCAGCCACCGGCCTACCGCCGGCAATGGGGGACGGCAGCGGTCGTCATAGCCGCCGCTAGCGGTACTTTGTAGAGAGAGTAAAGAGAGGGGGAAAAGGGATAATGGGTGTGAGAGAGAGAGATTAAAGAGAAAGAGAGAGAGAGATAATGATAAGAGAGAAGAGAGAGAGTGAGTGAGATAAGGAGGGAGAGGGATGGGCGGTGGGTAAGTCGGTGGGGGAGGAATGTTGTAGAAGAAAGGGGAAAAGAGAAAGAGATATGTAAAAAAAATTTAAATAGGATTTATATTATTATTTTTATTGGGTCAAATTTTGGACTAGTTCCAAACGGTTCTCAGAGATTATGTAAAATAAAAATATTTCACAGAAGAAAATTGTGAAATCCGATTCTAAGAATTCTTTCCGGTTAGCAAGTTAAAAATTCTAGAATGTATTGCTAATACTGGACGACACCAGTTTGGCTAGATTTTGATAAACTTAAAAAATCTCCAAAAATACCCTGAAGTAGAAAACATGATTTTAAAGAATAATTTGAAAACAGATTCTTGAAATTCAACCCTGTTTGTAAAGCTGATTATCGGTATCGGTTGACACCGACCACACAGATTTTTCAAAATAATCCAGAAAAATTTCAGAAAATTCTAAAAAATCTAAAATATTGAAAAATAATATTTAAAACTGAAATTTGTTCAATCTGATTATCAGGAAGGTCAAATCAACTTTATATATCGTATCGAATACTGACATTGTAATATGTACATCAAGGATCGGAGGGTTACATTTCCTCACTGTCTCTCTCCCTCTCTTCCTTTCTCTGTTCCAGGCCAAGGGCCTGACCCGCCGCCCACAGCCAGGCGGCCAGTGGTCGGCGCCCCACCCACTGGGTGCCACTCCTTTCCCCTTTTCTTCTTCTTCTTCTTCTTCTTCTTCTTCTTCTTCCTTCTATTTTCCTTTTTCTCTCCTCTCTTTCTCTTTCTCTCCACTTCTTTCCTCTCTCTATCTATCCTTCTCACTCTATCCCTCTCTCTCTTTCTCTGGGCGTCAACGCTAGCAAGGCAAAGCCACCACCGACGAGGCAGGGGGCTGCCAGCCCCTCTTCCCCTTCGCCTCTTCCCATCTTTCTCTCTCTAATTGGGTACATGTCCATTAACCCACAAAACCACCACTCATTAACCCAATAACCCATCATTTAACTTTGGGTTTGGGTTTCGGATCTAAACCCGACCCGTTAGCCTATCTAACCCACATCCAAAACTTATAAAGGTACTTTTTCATAAAACCCCCTGGTAAATTGGAATATCTACAATATTACGTATTTAATCCATGTTTATTGATTTTGGTATTTGGGCTATATCTGGAGCATCTGGACTCCGAATTGGATGATTCTCGAGTCATTGCGATTGTAGGAAGATGAGCTACATCCTGTACTAGCTATATGAGTGTTTTTAATTTATAAATTATATTTATTATGTTTAATAAAATTGATTAATTGCTTTATTTAATAAATCTTGATTATCAGTAACTCATTTTAACTATTGTTTACTAATAATGTAATTATCAATAAATCACTGTAATTAGAATATGCATGATTGTTCTTTAAACATAATCAATAATATAATAATAATTTATTTTGTTCTTGATTTATTATAATATATAGATGAATTGTCTAAATAGCAAATAAGTTAATAAATTGAAAATTGAAATGGATAATGATAAATAATAATTTTTTTATACATAACGTATTAATAATATCATAATCATTATTATAAATAGGGACATCTTATACTCAATTACATTGCATGGCCACCGTTATGTAACTCACACTGGACATTATTATCATATATTGTAATATCACTACACAATAATCATGTTTAATTGCATATTCATGTACACCTGTTACATAAATACTCTATTATGCTAAATATTAGTATTTGTATACTTGGAGCATCGTGACATGGATATACTATCACACCGTATATTGGTATTTCTTATCTGTACTACCATGACATGGTCATTAATATCACATGTATTAGTATCATCAATTACATGAATACGCTATACGTGTATTTCATATGCTTGCATCACCATTACATGGATATTCTCTTACACTAATCATTGTCACTTCATGTACATATATCACCTTACACCGACACTGCTACACTAGACACGTATGTCATATTCATGTAGCACTGATACATGGATACACGGACACTCTATTGTTAGTTTATATATTTTATCATCGCTACACAGATACTCAGCACGCAATTGTTTTATGTTCTTTATATTGGATTTACATGCATACAAGCATTGATTGTTTTATATTCTTGTTGCATAGATCACTGTTCATATTACCTGGATTATTGTTATATAAAGATTTTTGTATTTTCGTTACATGACTACTTCTTGTTACTGATATTGATATTCCCGTTACTGGACATGTGAGCTATTGGTATGCGATGTGCTGAACTAGTGTCATGTAGATCCAAGCCACGGGGGTCACCTTTAAAATCCCACATCTCTTGTTTTCTGTTTCTCATTATTTTATTTTATGCTATCAACAGATCTTATGTCTTGCTATCGTGTTACATGTACCATGCACTGTTTTTATTCCTGATATACTATATAGATTAAATATAATAAATACAACATAGGGATGGAAAGACTTGATAGTTGACTAGATCTTGTTGGGTGGATGTCTGGATCCATTGATAGTCCCACTGCAGGGACGTGATAGTGCTGGCTACCGTTTGTTATAGCTCATTGAGCTTCCAATTTCCTGTCCCCCTCTTAGCGGAGGGCCCTGGTCTCAGCATGCCAGAGGTCTGTTTAGGGCTATGATCCCGGGTATACACGAGATACACTCACCCTATTAGAACTCCTTGACCATTGGGTTCCAATTAACAAAATAAAACAGTATAACAATAGTAATGTCGGGAATGCTTGTTATTTGGTCACTCTCTCGTTCAGATCGTGGTACCTCTATGCCATGTTCTGATGGGTCGTCTATAATTCGGGCTCCGGTATGAACTACTAGTGATATGTGACACTGCAAGAGATTGATTAAAATATCAGGTGATATTGATTCTTGTTATTATATAAATAACATGACTTGTTCGATATATGTATATTACTATTCACTTATACTTGTTACTATTCTGATATTGTATTCACTATCATGCCACTTGTGCATCTCTTACACTTCCTGATACTTGTTACACTTCATATGGTGATACCTTATTTATGTATATGTATACACTTCATTTTATGTATCCTATTTCATGTACACCTTGTAACTCTATTACTGAATAATCACATTACTGTAGTATAGTTATTCTGCATACTTCATATCTACATGTACATATTCATCACGACACCATTATGCTACTGCTATATTAGATTAAATAAGAAATATAAATTAATTAAAAACTTGCTATATGTTACATATACATACGGATGTATTAGGAACACGTAATACTTTATCATATCACGTATATTGAGAATAATGTACAAATGGTGTAACTTTATTGGTTGTAGCAACATAATTCCCCAAAGTAACTTACCTTTTATTTGTAGTAGCTTTGCCCGGACATATAAGCTGATAATAATTATATCAAACTGGATATTATTGTGATGATGTTAAAGTGTGACACTTGTATATTTGTCCCGATTGTTATTATCATTATATTGTATCACCGGTATATAAATATGTATTATCTATTATTATTGTGCTTGTATTATTATATATACATTACTGCTTCCGTCATTTTACCACTCACTAGGTCACTTTCTGACGACCCTGGGTTTGCGTACCCAGGTTGAAGATCTGAGATATCGTTATACTAGATATTTTCCGAGATTATTTTGAGACCGGTACCCTTCCAATTCATAGGTATTTTTGTTATTTGTTTCTGTTATCTGATTTATCCCTGTTTTCATATCAGTTATGATCATTAACCCCTTTTGCAGGTATTCTTGTACTTATTTAACGCTGAAATTATTGTGTATATTATATTTATTCTCTGTACTGAGGCTTAGCATACGTATGTGAGGGTATTTTTATCCTGCTTATGTACGTCGCTGTAATGTCTCCATATCCGTGGGATCGGGGCGTTACAGTCAATTTTGTCACACAAATTTGAACTTGACCAATATCAATTTGACATATTAGCATGTTTTTATTTTAATGAAATTAAAATTGAACACGAATGTGAACCCGACCCACAACTTTGTGATTCAATTCCAATTTTTGAATTTATGTTGACTCTGGTATCCTTACCCAAGTTGGACCCATGTCTCGAGCCAACATTGATTCCTGTATCCATAGATTTTGAAATTGAACCACCTCTTTTGGATAGTCATATTTCATTGATGGGAAAAGAATGTGAAATTAAATTATTTGATTTGGACTCAACTCTTGGACTAAAACTGACTCTCGAACCAAAAATTAATTTTCCCTAGTTAGTAATGATTCTTGAACCTATCACTCTAGAGCCCATGTCAACCATTCCACCAAGTCACATTCTATTATTGGACATAGGTATAGACCACCGTGATGATTTTTCAAGACTGGTCATGTAAAGGAAATAATTTTCATGATAGGATCTTTCATGATCCTATTCATATTGGGAATTATAAATATATAAATAGAAAAGAGGTCAATAAAGGTGAGTTTCATGAACCACCACATTATCTTGATTTGGTAGCAACGCTAGGCCAAATTGACCATCACCAGAACCACCACCTTGAGGTAATATTTTTCTTCCCTTTCTTCTTTTTCATGCATTTAGGACAATGCATAAGATAGGTGTGAGGGAGAGTTCTAACGTAACATAGTTTTTTTTATTTTAAAAAATTAACATTTTTTTGCTTTTAAAAACTTTTTGACAAGAGAAACAATATTTTGACCTATTTTTATAAGAAATTAAGTTAATTTTAAAGAATAGGAGAATCATAATTAGGATTGCTTATACTTGGTCAAAATAAGACTATTTGTTTGATTTTTAGGGCTAGGAAGAAAATTTGAAAAAAATAATTTAGTCTTAATTTTTACCTTGATGAAATATGCAAGCTTTATACATTTACACACTTAGGGTTCAAAAACAAAGATTCTTATGCCTTATAAAAAAAAGAAAATAGAAAATAGAAAAGGAAAAAATATATATATAAAAATCCTCTGATTAAGCTGGGTATTTGTGCCGCATAAAGCATAAGTATTCACGCCTAAAAGTGGTCCATGTAACAAATAAATTCTTAATTTTGTGGCCTTGTTAGCTCAGGTCTTTAAGTCCTTGGGGTGTTTTCTCACTCCGTGCCGTAAGACCGTTCGGCTTAGGAGTCACTGACTAAAGGGTTATTACATGGGTAGATTAGAAAGCCTAATAAAACTATGGAATAATACCATCAAAAAATTAAAAAATATATTTTTTTTATAAGGCATAAGAGTTAGAGTTAAAGAACCCCGAGTCAAAATTTCACCGTCAAAATGTGCATATGACTTAGGGTAAAATAATAGACTAATTGAGAAATACAATTTGACTCCTTACCTTAGTTGATAACAAGTTTTTGAATGGAGACTAAGTTTAGGAATGAAAAATTTGGTCTGTAACTTATATATTACTTGAACTCTTACAATTATACTTCAAATATTTTCTCTCCTTCTCAAAATGCTTTTCGAAAATATTAACACTTTATTTTCTCTTTCTTTATGCATTTTGTGAGTGTAATCTACTAAAAACGCTCATGAGATAAAACTCGTCCTCTAGAGGTTTAACGACATGTTACAAATGCTAAGTGCAACCGTGATTCTTATGAAAGTGAGTTAGACAAGGTTAGGTTTGTTTTACTTTTTATTTGTTTTGCTCGAGGGCGAGCAAAAGATAGGTGTGGAGGTGTGATCGGTCACTAATATTGCATATTTATCGTCACATTCTCATATTTATTATTTAATAAACTCTACTTTAATTATCTTTTTATCTAAATTATTTGTAGGGCCTTTACTAAATGAAAGAGAAGAGAAACGAGACCAAAAGCCTATTTAAATTCTGATTTAATTCAGAATTAAATCAAATCAAGGATTAGGGCAAATATATATAAGATAATCTGAAAATCAATGCAAAATTAGAGATATAATATCAAATGAAAATAGTTAAACTCAGGTTTCTATAGATCCATTTGGTTAACCGAAGATCAATAGAAGTATAGTCAAATCCAAAAGACTAAATCTGAAATATTATTAGGAAAAAGGAAGCCAACAGGGAGCTGCATCCCCGGGTGTGGGCATCTGGCCACACCCAAGCCGTGGAAATATGGCCCTGGCCGCGTTTTCGTAGCAGTTAGGTAAGATCTAGGGGAGCGTTTGCTCCCCTATCTTCAAACGCTCTCCTCCGTTGTGTTTTCGCTATAAATACCTGCAAATTATGAGGCCAGAGTGACGATTGAGCAGAGAGCATAGGATAGGCTATTCTTTAGTTTGTAACTTAGAATTTTTAGTTTTCTTTATGTAATTTTATTTTATTTATGTAACTCAGAGGAGAGGAGAGTTTCATGAGAGAATGAGAGTGAAGCTTATACTGAGGGTGACACAGTGGTAAGTACGTCGTCTTTTCTTTCATTGTTATTTAAATTGAATCAAAGTTATATTTTTTTGTTCTTCTTCTTCTCTTACTCTTCTTCTATCGGGTTTTGATGATAATCCAAATGAAACTTATAGCATGGAACCTGCCTTGCCATTGCAGGTGCTCTTGATGGCTTATAGTGATGGATAGCCATTTCCATTTATTTTCTATTTGCATTTAAATTCATAGTTTAAGTCTGGGAATAGGGAAGATCCTATTTACCATGCTTTGCTCACCTTCTAAGTCTTTGCCAAGGATTCAAGGTACGTCATCAGCCAAAAGAGGTAAGTAAGTACTTTTAGGATTTTTTTTCTTTTCTTTTAATCTTTAGCTTGGATTACCACCAATCTTAGCTCTCTTCTATCTACTATTTTCACTTTCTTTGTGTAAACTTATTTTTCATTTTCTCCACCTTCTTTATCTTTCACTTGCTTCTTAACTTAACAATTGATTCTTTTTCTTTTTCTTTAGTGAACTTAAAAGAGACTTACAAAACACTTCCATCGCAAGTCCCTCCTTGTGGTTCGCGACCCGCATAGTCACTTGCTATCGCGGTAGAATTAAGTACCTTACACTTTTATTCTTAAATTCTAAAATTCTGTATTTTCTATGCAGGTAAAACCTCAATCATTGACAATGTTCGTGTAAAATTGGTAAGACCATGACAGAATTAGAGGCGGATCGCCTCAAGACTGATAAGGCACCATAGCTGGGAAGGCATCACAATGTGAAATTTGCTGGTGGCGGCGGTGATGCAATGCAAGCTAAGAGAAAGAAACTAGGTCAAGATGGAGTTTCAATGAAAAGCTTGAAGGGAGCTCACTTTAAGGTGGAGCTTCAAGAAAAACTGCAATAGGTCTAAGTGTTGAAGGATGACTAAAGAAAGGGTGCATTCGAGAAAGACCCGAGATGGCCCAAGGTATAGCAGTAAACAGTCAAAGGCCCCGAGAGAGGGGGCAAGAGTAAAAACTTTACGATATGCTTACAACCAAGGAAAGAATTAAGCTAGTAATCTAAAATCTCAAGTTGTTTTGCTAAAGGCTTGAAAAGCAAGTCAAGGTAGAGATTGTCAGGATTTTGCCTTATTTTTCAAGAGGAAATGATGGTCTATGAAAACCTAATTGAGTTGGAGGAGACGATGACTTGAAGCAGAAAAAACAAATCAAGGTGAAACAGTTTCCTTTTCCAAGCGATTGCAAGTTTTCTTTTAGGAGGACTATGAATAGGATTTAATTTCTATTCAATGAAGTTTGTTTCTAAAGATTAAAAGTCTAGAATCCTTCTAAATCAAGGAGATCATCTCCTAATAAGATTGATCAAGATTCTTCAAGCATCCAATGGCTAAAATCATCTCATAGTCCAAATAGAAGTCGTATTGTAAAATCATAGAAATAAAGGATTGTAACCTAGGATTTAGGTGGAGCAGAGAAACAAAATAAAGTTGTGGTGAACAATAATGTAAGGCCCTAAAAAACCAAGAAGGCCCAAAAAGTCAAGAAAGAGAGGAGCAAGGTGAAAGTTCATAAAGATAAGATATACTCTTGTAATCTAGGCGTAGATTCAAGGAAAAGATGAATACTCTTATGCCATCAAGAGGAAGGTTAGATCTCTTTATATCAAGTTTATTAATAAAGCTCTCTCAAGTTCTCTCTCCGTAGACATAGGCCAAGTTTGGGCCGAACCATGTTAAATTGTATGTTTTTTCTTATATCTTTTAATATTCATCTTGTGTGCTCGAGGTAATCGATCTCATAGCGTACTTAAGGGCATCAGTGGGGATCTCCGTATCTCCCAACTATTGGTATCATAGGAAGTATGGTATCCCAGGTTATGCACACAATAATTAGTATTAGAACATATCAATTTCACTTACAACAAGCATGTCAAATGTCAGGTGATCAACTTAGCAAGTGATAGCATGTCAAGTAATAAGTACAGTAAATATCACTATCATGTGTCACAATATAGAAAAATAATACCGATACAGAAGATCGATACGAATATAGAAAAATGGTACCGATAAAGATGATCGGTACGAATATAAGAAAACGGTACCAATACAGGGGGTCAGTACTAAAAAATAATACAATTTAGAAAATAGTATAAGTACAGGTTCAAACTATTCATAACCATCAAGAAAAGAATAATAGTTTAATTATCAAGTAGGCAAGCAGACAAGAAAGTAAACGAATATTCAAGTGAAGCTTAAATAAAGCTGGAGCAAAGCTAGCCACAATACTAACGGCTATCACGCTCGGCTTGCTTACTGCTCGTGGCAAAGCTAGCGTATATGTGTGGTGGCGGGTAAACCGCTCTGCATCACCCGTGATGAAGCCGCACCCACGGCGTAACTACGCTCGAACAGAATTAGGTATAAAGCACTGAGCGCTAGGCTCGCCTACCAGGAATAGCCGAGACCCTGACGGTCTAAGCGCCCGAAAAGCTGATAGGGCCAGAAGGCCGAATAGGTAACTGTATAAGATGTTAGTACCACACGAGCACACATAAAAACATGATGATTGATTAGTATTTATATTTGCATATTTTTCATCACATTTTCATATTTATCTTAATAAAATTCTGTTTATTAAAGGGTTCTTCTCCTTGTTTCTAGGTCCATGGCTTGAAGTGAAGAAGAGGTCTAAGACTTTAATATATTTAAGGAGTTTTAGAACCAAGAAGAAGCCCAACTCTTGAAGCCCAAATCTACTGCTACTGAGAGGAGTCAAGACATTTAATGCACCTACATGCCTGTCGTGGCATAACCAGTCTGCACGCTTCAGTGCTGGCAGACTGGCGCTAGAATGCCCGCATTTCCATGGCCATGGCAGCAGAAACGCGGCCATCCTGACACCATTCTGCTAATGTCTGAGGCAACGCCCCTATTCCTTTCCCCCATGCTCTGGTGGCTATAAATACCCCCTGAATTTTCAGAGAGGGAGATATTCAGAGTTAGAGGATTGATGCTAGTTTGTTTTTAGGATTTTCTTTAGTTTTCTTGTATTCTCTTCTTATTCTTAGCTTTAGACCAAAAATTAGAGAGAGAGTGAGAGTTGTATCTTGAAGGTGAAAGTCAAATACAAGTCTACTTCTTTTTCTTCTTCTTTTTTCTTGTCTTTACTTGCTTTATTTTACTTGCAATTAGTGTAATATGTTTAATCTCCTTGTATCTTCTTTTTTATTTTCATTTACCATATCTAGCTAACTTTTTTTATAGCATGGCTAACTAACTACTAACCCACTAATCTTTAGTAACTTGATTGACAATCTAAATGAATTAATAAGTATCAAATAAGCCTTGTGCAAGTAAGAGTTATGATATCTTACGATGAGGGTTCTAACTCTAACTTAGTAACAAGTAGACTCACTTTCATACTTCATGCTTAACTCATAAGTTTTTGACGATTTATACAAGTTGTTAACTCTACTTATTTTTGTAAGTTAGTGGAACTCCCATGCATCCTTGCTGATATCAATAGTGCACTTGTTTCTTCGTTCATGCTCGTCTTCAATTGAATCTTGATAGAGGAATGTTCAAGGTTTGTCGTGTGAAGCAAGGTGATGGAGAGAACTTTCATTCAATCTACCACGTGAAAAGTTCTTACACACAAGATTTATGATTTCCTATAATCCATTGTGAGGCTATATCTTCAAGAAGTTAAAAGTTAGTGGGAGCACTTAGTAGAAAGTTAGACATGCATTTTTTCCATCTCTAAGATATAAAAACACTTTTTCAACACTAAAATATTTCAAACCATTTCTACAAGCTTTCTTTTTTTCTTTCTATTCATTCTTAAAAATGAAGAAAACTTTAAAATGAATAGAAAAATCGCATAGCACGCTTCTATCGCCTCCCCTCATCGTGGATATAATCTGTATAGCCACTTTGCTATTATGGTAGAATAAAGCTACAATATCGACCATCACTCTTTTACTTATTCTTGTACATGCTTTTTAGCGATCAAATCGCCGTTGCTAGGAAGGGGTAACTTTTTTTTTCTTACTAAAGAGTTTTCTTTATTTTTGTGCAGGAAGAGGAGTCAAGGGACTAATTTTCTACAGTGGACTTACACTTTGCTTGAAAAAAAAGAGCACTTTTGCCCTTAGAAAAGTCGTGCACTGTGACTTTTCTGATTGAAGTACTCACAAAAATTTTCTGTAGGGTTGCTGAAATTACGCAAAATTGCTTTATGCAAGTATTAGTTTCTTGTATGCCCACCCATATGCTGTTAATAACTCAACAGAAATTTATTTGTTGTTAAATTGGTTTAGACTTTTGCATTTAGAGCACATGTCTATTTCAATTCATTTCACTTTCTATTGAAGAATCTGGAGAAAGGTACGTGTGTAACTCATTTAGAATAGAATCAATATTTTAGAGTGATTTATCGCTTTGAGTGTTATCTTGTTGTGAACATATTGTACACTTGCACAAATTGACATTAAGGGCAAATCCCAATAAGAAAGATAAGGTGGGAAAGTCATTACCCTTTTTTAGTCCAAAAACCATCTCCAGTTCACTCACAATCTCAAGCCTAACTAAAATTTGATAAACGTTGGCCCTAGGGACATCTCGGACTCACTAAGAGATTAACTGAGGGTGAAAATTGTAAGAATCATACTACTGTAAAATTGATGTCTAAGGAAAGAGGATTAAGAGTTTAAGCCACAAAAACTCCATGGTTTAGCGTAATTAAGGCCCAAGGCTCATGCCCGGATACCTTCCACAGAGTTTTGCCTTTACCTGGTCAATTAGCTGGTAGGTTGATTCCTGCAACAACCTTCCCCGAATAGTCGACCAGTTATGAGCCGTCTGGATCCAGGAACCTCAGACTAGGCATGGTGGTTGATTTTCATTTTTTTATTTGTTATTTATTTTTTTGATTGTATTGTTGACTGAACGTTGTTTATGGTATGCTGTATGCAAGAGTGATTGAGAGATCCGTCCACATCTAAACTCGTCAGAACACTTCTCTACCACTACCTCGAACCCAGTGATGACCTTATTACAGGATAGTTTTTACCCTATCCTGACATCACTGCGTTCTTGCATAAAACTCTCAGAACCAATTGGAAATAATTTTGAGTTAAAATTGCAATTCATAACACTCTTTCAAAATTTCACGGTTAAGAATCAAAGGATGCATACATCTTGTTAGAGAATTCGAAGAAGTATGCCTAATGATACGTTTTCCTCTGCTAGGAGATGACACTGTCATGCTATGTTTCTTTCTTTTTTCCCTAAAGGATCTAGCAAAGAAATGGTTGTACAGCTTGGTTGTAGACTCTGTCACAACGTACAAGGATTTCGTTAAGGTATTCTTGAAGAAATTCTATCCAATTCACAAAACTGCGCTGATCAAAAAGAACCTTATGCCGTTCAAATAAGAATCCAACAAGCCTTTTTGGAGATACTTTGAATGATTTAAAGATCTCCTAGCACAATGCCCTCACCACAGTATAGAGAAATGGCAATGCCAAGTTCTCTATAATGGATTGGACTATCAAACGAAAACATTATTGGAAACTATGTGCCAAGGTGATTCTTGCAGAAAGACAAAAATCAGGGATGGGACCTCTTTTAAGATCTATCCGAGAAAATCATCCAGTGGGAGCCAAGCCCCGAAAAACCTAGGAACTCACAATCCATAGCTTCTAGGGTGAGCTCTTATATATAGAATCGTCTGTTACTGTAAAAGCAAAGATTGCCATGCTCATGAAGAGATTGAAGCATTGGAGATAAAAGAGTCAGCCATAGCCATCCAGATCAATCCTCCACAAATTTACAATCCGGGTTGCACGTACTGCCAAGCACCAAACCATATTTTTGAAGAGTACCCAGTATTCCAAGCTCACAAGCACCACCGGAACATCTGAATGTGGCCTACACAAAGATACAAAATAACTCCTACTCGCAAACGTACAATCCTAGATGGAGAACTCACCCAAAATTCTCTTGGAGCGAGAATAACCCCGTGAGACCTGACTTTTCCAATAATGGTCATCACCAGCGCCATCAGTAGTACTTCCTTCTCAATTAAACATCCTCCTCTTTTCAAAACCAACCCACCGAACGAAAACTCAATGAACTTGAGAAGAGTATGGAGACTTTTTTGAAGACCCACAATGCCTTCATGCAAAACACGCGACAAATGCTCAGCAACCACACAGGTAATTTCTCATCTAGAAGTTCAAATAAGTCAGCTGGCTAATCCCTGAGTGAGAGATCTAAGGGTACTTTGCCTAGTCAACTACTAGCCAACCTAAAGAACTCTAGTCAGATTTTTGAAACTCAAGACTCCCAAATTAACCAGTGTAAATTTGTCCACACATTCAGGTCTGGAAAGAAGGTGGATAACCAAGTTTCACAGCCAGTAACTCCAACCACATTCAGTTCTACCTCTGCCTCTACATCTACTAACTCGAGTCCATATGACTCGGACAAGGAAAACACAGCTGAGAAAGTCCATAAGCCATAGCACCATTCCTAAATAGGCTTAGGAATAATAACAAGAGTATGCATATGGAGAAGATCCTAGAAATGCTCAACCAACTCAATTTGAATGTTTCTCTTTTAGACGCTATCCAACAGGTCCCTGCCTTTGCTAAATTTCTCAAGGATATGTGCACAAAGAAGAGAAAAACTAATGTGCCAAAGAAAGTATTTCTAGCGACAAATATTAGTGAACTCCTATCTGGTCCCGGCCCGATCAAGTACAAAGACCCCAGATGCCCCCACAATTGCCTGCACGATGGGACAGACAGAGATTAGTCAGGCACTCCTTGACCTGGGAGCAAGCATTAACTTGCTTCCTCTCTCTGTGTATTAGCAACTCGGGTTGGGAGAACTGCGTCCAACTCGAGTAACGATTCAGCTTGCTGACCGATCCGTGAAAGTTCTAAAGGGGAAAATCACGGGTGTCCTCATTCGGGATGGGCATTTCATCTACCCAGTTGATTTTATTACACTTGAAACCCAAACCGTGTCAAACCCTATGGCTCAGACTCTTGTCATTTTATGATGATCATTCCTTGCCACTGTCAATGCAATAATCAATTGCAGGAATAAATCTATGAGATTGACATTTAGAGACATGATAAAGAAGGTCAATGTTTTCAACTTAGGAAAACAACCCAGAGATTTGGAAGATCAAACTTTTGAGGTTAACCACATTGAAAACTTGACAAGCGAGCATGAGGAGCTTGAAAATGAATATGAGTTGGAAGATTTTAATCTAGATAAAATGATTGATTCTACTGTGGATTGGGCATTGAATCCCATTATGTCAACTCCTAAAATCCAATTTTTAAATCCTTCCAGTGAGTCATTCCCCTTCTTAGAATTGAAAGCTTTACTGAAACATCTTAAGTATGCATACTTAGGTGAAAACGATACTCTTCCGATCATAATTATATCCTATTTAACTATGAAACAGGAAGAAAGCTTGATGTCTATTTTGAGGAAAGAAATGGAAGCAATTGGATGGACCATGAGTAACATTAAGGGGATAAGTCCAGCAATTGTGCAACACCGTATATATTTGAATGATGATGTGACTTCCAAAAGGGACCTACGACATAGGCTTAACCTTATTATACAAGACGCCGTGAAAACGAAAAAGGAAATTTTTAAACTTTTCGACAATGGGTCATTTATCCCATCTCCGATAGCCAATGGGTAAGCCCTGTCCACGCTGTCCCTAAGAAAGCTGACTTTACAGTGGCGGAGAATGAAAATAAAGAATTAGTGCAAACACGATTACCAACAAAAATTCATGTTTGCATTGATTATCCAAAATTGAATGTTGCCACTTGTAACGACCACTTTCCCTTGTCGTTCATCGATTAAATGTTAGAACATTTGGCTGGCCATGAGTACTACTGTTTCTTGGATGGGTACTCAGAATATAATCAGATCCTTATCACTTTAGAGGATTAAAAAAAAGACGACATTCACATGCCTATTTGGAACTCTCACCTACAGACATATGCCCTTTGGATTGTGCAATGCTCTGGGTACATTCCAACGGTGCATGCTAAGCCTCTTTTTCGATATGGTAGAACGATCTTCATGGATGATTTCTCCATTTATAAATATTCTTTTGATCAATATCTTCATCACCTAAAGTTGGTTCTTCAAAAATGTAAGGAGAAGAATCTAACTCTAAACTGGTAGAAGAGTCACTTCATGGTGAGACAAGGAATTATGCTCGGCCATGAAATTTTAAAATGGTGGATTGAAGTTGACAAGGTGAAGATCAAAGTAATGGCTAAACTTCTCATCTCCAAGTGCGTAAGAGACATTCGTTCATTCTTAGAACACGCAGGATTTTACCAATGGTTCATCAAGACTTTAGCAAGCTTGCTAGACCCTTGACCAACTTGCATAGCAAAGACGTGCCCTTCAACTTCAACGATGAGTTTTCTGCTCATGGAAAAGAATGAAGAAAGAACTCATCTCTGCGTCTATCATTTCAGCTCCAAATTGGACACAACCATTTGAAATCATGTACGATGCCTCTGATTTTACTATTAAAGTTATCCTAGAAGCGTGTCGATAATAGGCAACACATGATTTATTAATCGAGCAGGACCCTGACTAACGCCCAACAGAACTACACAACGGCCGAGAAGGAATTCTTGGCCCTTGTCTTTGCGTTAGAGAAGTTCCGTCCATACTTACTGGGATTCAAAACTACAATTTTTACGGATCACTCCGCGTTGAAACTCCTCATGACCAAGAAGGAGGCTAAAGCCCGACTTATTCGATGGATCCTTCTGCTTCAAGAATTTGACGTGGAATTTCGTGACAAGAAGGGTGTGAAAAATGTGGTGGCTGACCACTTGTCAAGAATTCCTAACGCATCTGTAGAATGAACTCCAATTAATGAGGATTTCCTAGATGAGCACATCCTCGCCATTTTTAAAGAACCCTTGTATGCAGATATTGTTAATTATCCGGTTACCGGACAATTACCCACTGAATGGACAAATTAGTACAAGTATCGCTTCTTTGCTCATATTCGGTACTTCTTCTGAAAAGAACCGTATCTTTTCAGGTACTGTCCTGACCAGATCATTCGGTGATGTACACCAGAGGAGGAACAGAGGAGCGACCTCCATTTTTGCCATGACCTTGCATGCGGAGGACACTTCGGTCCCCACAAAACCGCAGAGAAAGTCTTATAAAGTGGGTTTTACTGGTCCACTTTGTTCAAAAACTACTCCTTTTTTTGCAATTCATGTGCAGATAGTCAGAAGACTAGGAAGATTTTGAGGCGAGACATGATGCCCCTAAACTTGATTCTCGAAGTCGAAATTTTTGATGTTTGAGGCATCGATTTCATGGGACGATTCTCAAATTTATTTGGCCACCAGTTCATCTTAGTTGCAGTGGATTATGTCTCCAAATGTGTAGAAGCCGTGCCTACCAAGACAAACAACAACAAAGTGGTTATCAAATCTCTCAAAGAAAACATCTTCTCCCGTTTTGGTACCCCGCGAACAATAATTAGTGATAATGGGTCATATTTTGCAATAGGGTTTTAGAAGCCCTAATGCGAAAATATTCCATCACTCACAAATTATCCACCCTGTATCATCCCCAAACGAATGAGCAGGTTGAAGTGACAAATTGACAAATCAAGCTCATTTTAGAGAAAATGATAGGATAAAACTAAAAAGAATGGTCGGTCAAGCTGATAGATGCTTTATGGGCTTACTGGACTGTTTTAAGACCGTCCTAGGTACATCTCCATACAGAATTGTATTCAGAAAAGCCTGCCATCTGCCTATCGAATTAGGTCACCGAGCCCTATGGGCCATAAAGTAATTAAATTTTGATCTGACTAGAGCTGGTGAACTAAGGAAACTACAGATCTCGAAATTAGAGAAAATACAGAATGAAACTTAAGATAATGCACGAAACACAAAGAGCAGAATGAAAATTTTTCACGACCAAATCATCAACCGAAAAAATTATCCCTAGACAAAAAGTTCTGCTATTCAATTCGAGGCTTCACATCTTTGCAGGGAAACTCAAAAGTCGTTGGTCGGGACTGTTCACTATATGGACAGTTACTCCACACGGTGCATTAGTAATTATTGATCCAAAGAGTGGTGAGGAGATGAAAGTCAACGGACAAAAATTAAAATCATTTCTAACCACTGAGCCTGAGTCACAAGATGAAAATGTTCTGGGTCTTTTAGACCCATCTTACAAGTGACTATATCCCACCACAAACCACAAATCAAAATAAATTAAAAAAATTGTGTAAATAAATTAAAATTAGGAGTTCTTTATAAATTATCATAATTCTTTGTATAACATTCCTTACACCTATTTATTGCATTTGCATTCACATATCATCCATGAGGACAATGCATTAGATAAGTATAGAGGAGGGTACTAACATAGGATTTCTTTGTTCTTTTTCATTTTTGAGTATTTCTTTTCTTCTTTTCTTCTTGAAAAAAAATCTTAAGTAGTAGAGAGTTTTTGATAGTCTTTTGCAAAAATACAAAATAGCTATAAGGATTAAGAAAACCCAAGTTAAAAATTCTTTACTTTAGCTTAAATAAAAAAATATTAGTTGGATTGATAGTTTAGGAGGAGAAAGAAAATAACTCATTTCTTTACTTTTACCTTAATAAATATGCATTGGTTATACACACACTCTTGAAATTTGTAGACAAAGACTTTAAGTGCCACACCAAAAGAAAAAAATGTGCATATATATAGTTATAAATTTGATTAAGCTAGATAATTGTGCCTCAAGAAGTATGATTATTCAAATGTAAAGGAAATAAACCTTAGTTTCGTGGCCTAGTTTACTTGAGTATTTAACCTTAGGAATATTTTCTCACCTGGTATCCTATGACTGCCTGGTTTGGAGGTCATCGGTTAAAAACTCGTTACATAAGTAACTTAGAAAGCCTAAAAAGATTAAGGGCAAAAATGGTACATAAATAAACACTAATAAATTTTGTGGCATTAGAGTTTGAAAGAAAAATTCCAAGGAAATCACATTTCACACAATGCATATTAATTAAGGCTAAATAAAAAAATGAGTTTGAAGTACAAAATTTCTCTTAAACTTAAATAAAAATCATATTCTTGCATGAAGACCGAAGTATAGGAAGGACTAATAAGGGTTAGACCTAATGTTTATAATTATTTAGTTATTTTTACTAAAGAGATTAAAAAGCCTTTTTCTACTTTAAGAAGAATTTTTAAAAACAACTAACACTTCAATTCTTTTCTTGGATTTTGTGGGGGTAATCTGCTGAAAACCCTCAGGAGACAGAATTCCTTCTCTAGAGTAAACTTAGATGTTTAAAAGCTTGTTGCGCATACTCAGTGCAATCACGTCCCCTATGAAAGTGGTGTAATATACTTTTTTAGTTTAGCTTTCTAGTTCTTTTTGTTTTGCTCAGGGACAAGGAAAAGATAAGTGTGGGGTGTGATTAGTATTTATATTGCATAATTTCATAACATTTTCATATTTATCTTAATAAAATTCTGTTTATTAATGAGTTCTTTTCCTTATTTCTAGGTCCATGGCTTGAAGTGAAGAAGAGGCCCAAGACTCTAATATATTTGAGGATTTTTAGAACCAAGAAGAAGCCAACTCTTGAAGCCTAGATCTGCTGCTGTTGGGAGAAGGAGTCAAGACATTTAATGCACTTACATGCCCGTCATAGCATAACCAGTCTGCACCCTTCGGCGCTGGTAGACTCGCGTTAGAATGGTTGCGTTTTCGCGGCCATGGCCGCCAAAACGCGACCATCCTGGTACCATTCTGCCAGCGTCTGATGCCACGCCCCACCACTCCTTCCCCCATGCTCTGGTGGCTATAAATACCCCCTGAATTTTCAGATAGGGAGATATCCAGAGTTAGAGGATTGATGCTAGTTTGTTTTTAGAATTTTCTATAATTTTCTTGTATTCTCTTCTTGTTCTTAGCTTTAGACCAGAAATTAGAGAGAGAGTGAGAGTTGTATCTTGAAGGTGACAATCAAATACAAGTCTTCTTCTTCTTTTTCTTCTTCTTCTTGTTTCTTGTCTTTACTTGCTTTATTTTATTTGTAACTAGTGTAATATGTTTACTCACCTTGCATCTTCTATTTTGTTTTCATTTACCATATCTAACTAACTTCTTTATAGTATGGCTAACTAACTACTAGCCCACTAATCTTTAGTAATTTGATTGACAACTCAAATGAATCAATAAGCATCAAATAAGTCTTGTGCAAGTAAGAGCTATGGTATTTTACGATGAGGATTTTAACTTTAAAAACAAGTAGACTCACTTTCATACTTCATGCTTAACTCATATGTTTTTAATGATTTATAGAAGTAGTTAACTCTACTTGCTTTTGTAAGTTAGTGGAACTCCGATGCATCCTTGTCGATATCAATAGTGCACTTATTTCTTCCTCCATGCTCACCTTCAATTGATCTTGATGGAGGAATGTTCAAGTTTTGCCGTGTGAAGCAAGGTGATGGGAGAAACTTTTTCATTCGATCTACCATGTGAAAAGTTCTTGCACACAAGTTTGTGATTGCGTATGATCCATTGTGAGGCTATGTCTTCAAGAAGTTAGAGATTAGTGGGAGCACTTAATAGAAGGTTAGTCATGCATTTTTTCCATCTCTAAGATACAAAAACACTTTTCCAACATTAAAATATTTCAAACCATTTCTACAATCGTTCTTGTTTTTCTTTCTATTCATTCTTAAAACAAAGAAAATTTTAAAACGAATAAAAAACCCACACATCACGCTTCTATCACCTCCCCTCCTCGTGAATACGGACCTGTATAGGCACTTTTCTATTACGGTAGAATAGCTAAAGTTATAACATTGATGATCACTCTTTTACTTATTCTTGTGCATATTTTTTAGCGATCAGTGATAATTAGACTATCAACTAGAGTAGTGAAACCCGAAGGATGAGTAAGGTAGAAATAAAGTCAACGAGCATGCAAGCGAACAATCAAACGGATTTAAGTAAGGCTGGAGCGAAGCTAGCACATAGCGCTAGATGCTATCACGTTCAGAGTGGTTATTGTTCGCAGCGAAGCTCATGCACGTGTGTGGTGGCGGGTAAACTGCTATGCATTACCCATGACGAAGCCGTGCCCACGGCGTAATTACACCTGTACGGAGTTAGCGGTAAAGTGTTGAGTGCTAGGTCATCTAACAAGCGAGGCTGAAAGACCTGACGGTCTGAGTGCCCAAATGGCTGTATGAAGCCCATAAGGTCTAAAAGTACTCCCGATAGCTACCACAAAACCCAGAGGGTGCAAGGAATAAAACCTATAGGGTAGCCAGCCTGAGAAGTGGGCAGAAGCCATAGGCAGAGTAGGTACCTGCAAAGGTGTTAGTATCAAACATGCATGTAAACACGTAACAACTAAGTTATTAGTAGAACGGTAAAGCCCAGAGGCTGCGTGTAGAGCCCAGAGGTAAACGACTACAAAGAGCAGCAACGCATGATAATAAAGCAGAAATAGAACACGTAACAGGCAATGTATATATACATGTATTTTTCTACACTAATATAAGCATTCGTCACACCAATATAATTTCATGTGCCCACAGTATACATGTACACACCCAAACCGACACAATACAAAATACTGGTACAAAAACACATGTCCATGATACAGTTACAATTCCACCATATAGATACATATTACACATAATACAAATCACCCGTCTAAAAGGGAAAACCCAGAAGCGAGAATACTCACCTAAATCTTTAAAAAAAAAAGCACACATCTCAAAATCTCAAAACACCTGCATGGGCATGGCACACCCACCATCACTATGAGAGAGAGAGAGAGAGTATTCTGTAGAGAAAGCTAGAGAGAAAAATAGAGAGAGGTCAAGTGAGAAAGAAGAGAGAGTTTGCAGGAGAGAGGACTGGGTGATAGAAAAAGGGGAGAGGGGAAGGTGCTGATCGGGCATATATATTGCATACATATTGTCACATTACCATACTTATTATCTAAATAAATCATATTAATAAGTCCTTTTTTTTATAAAATGCAGGCCCATTGCTAAAGGATAGGAAAGAGAAACGAGCCCAAAAGCCCATCAAATTCTAATTTAATTCAGAATAAATTCAAAATCAGAAAATCAGAGCAGATCTTGACAAATTAGAGAGGTTAAAAATCGATTGAAATGAATCTTCTCAAATCAAGTGGTTAAAGCTAACAATCAAAGATCGTTTCGTCAATCCAGGAGCTGAAACAGTGAATCCAGCAAGAGAAAAGGGAGCCTAAGCCCACGTCAACCACATCTCCACCAGGATGTGACCACTTGGCCACATCATGGCCACGGATCCGCGACTTGTTGGTGGAGATAAGGGGAGCGTTTGCTCCCCTTATCTCCTAGCTCCTTTCCTTCTGGGGTTTTCCCTATAAAAGGCAGGGTATTGTACAGAAAAAGGGATCGGAACTTAGTTTTAGTTTTTCTCTTTGTTATTTAAGGTTTAGGCTCTTTGTTAGATAGTATAGAAGTTGTATCTTTATTTATAATTTGTAGGTCAGTACAAATACCAGTGAGAGAGAGGAATTGAGCGATAGTAATCTGAAGATTAAAGTGACATCAATAAAAGGATCAAGCCTTCTCTTCTTCCACTCCAGTTCACGGGTATGTTTTGCTTAATTTACATGTATTATTTTTCATCTTCGGGTTTGTTTGGATTCAAGGAATCCTAGTGAAGTGAGGAAGTGGGAAGTCCCAATTCCCACTTCCACTGTTTGGATGGGCTGAGAAGTGAAAGGCCTTTTCCCTTTCAGTTTTCCAAAACGGTGGGCCGCACAAAATTGGAAATTCCTCACTTCCTTCTCGGATGGGCCATTGGGAAATGTTTATGACCGTTGGGCTCTCTCTCTTTTCTCGCCTTTACTCTCTTCTTCTCTCGTGAACTCGCCCTATCCCTTTCAGATCTCGGCGAAAATCCAGAAGCCTCTCTCTCTCTCTCTCTCCCGTTGCCGGAAACCACGGATCTGTTGGTCACAAGGTCTGTTCTCCACTACCCCTCCCCTCTCTCGTTACCGGCGAGATCTCACAGCCCCCAACGCTTTCCGTCGGTCGTGCCCTAAGGTGCCTATCTGACACCTCTGCTTCCCTTTTCGGTCTTCTGGCTCGGATTGGCGCTGTCCTACAGCGATCGATCTGACCCCGTCGTCCCTTTTTTCGACTTGTCCATCGCTGTCCCCTTAGATCTGATGAGTCTAGAGGGTTGGTTTGCCACTTTTTCCCCGTGAACTCAGATCTGTCCCTGTAGCATCGAGATTCCACGAGAGTTTTTGGAATTCTCGTGGTCACAGGCTGATCTGTTCTGGTCAATTGGTGCCCCCTCTCTCTTCACGGGATCACAGTTCCTCTGCCTTCCTCGCGACTGCAATAATTGAGGGTTCTTGTTGTTGGTTGATAAATAGGCATGGATCCCTCTTCTAGTCCAGTGCACTTGTGCTGTGATTGTGAGATTTTGAGGAAAAGAAGAAGGGTGGCTATTTCAGACCAAGAATCAACCTCTGATAATTTTGAACTCTTGGTAAGTTCTCACAGGCAGAAGTGCCAAAAAAAATTTTACCTCTTTCTGTTGGGCCTCGTTGGTAAGTGAATATTAACGGTGGATCTTGTGCATTGCTTGTAATTGAATTTATACATGCTCTGAAAATTTGTAATGTGCCTTCTGCTTACATTTGTCCATGTTATTTGCCTGGTAACTATACATACACATGCTCTGAAATTTGTTAGGGCCTTTCTGCTAACATTTTATATTATATGTTGTTAACTTTCAATATAAAAGCTGTGAAAATGTTTGGGCCTGTCTGCTTAAATTTGGGTCATGGTCATTGATGGTTAGTGACAATAAACATGCTCTGAATTTTTTTCAATGCTTGTTTCCTACTTATATTTGTTTCATGTAAATTGCCTGGTACCTGTAAATACACACGCTATGAAAATTGTTTGGGCCTTTTTGCTAACAATTTGTTCATGTTCAATGCTATTAAGTGTCAATAAACATGCTCTGAACATTTATTTTCTGTATACTTAGATATGGTTCATGTTATATGTTGTTAACTTTCAATATAAAAGCTCTGAAAATGTTTGGGCCTGTCTGCTTAAATTTGGGTTATGTTCATTGATGGTTACTGACAGTAAACATGCTCTGAAAATTTTTTATGCTTGTTTCCTACTTATATTTGGTTCATGAAAATTGCCTAGTAACTGTTAATACACATGCTTTGAAATTTGTTAGGGCCTTTCTGCTAACATTTTGTTCATGTTCCTTGCTATTAAGTTTCATTAAACATGCTCTGAAATTTTTTTTTTTTATCTACTTACATATGGTTCATGATATATGTTGTTAACTGTCAATATAAATGCTCTTAAAATTGTTTGGGCCTGTCTGCTTAAATTTAGGTCATGTTCATTGATGGTTACTGACAATAAACATGCTCTGAAAATTACTTTTTCAGTTGCTTCCTACTTAGATTTGGTTCCTGTAAATTCCCTGGTAACTTTAAATACACATGCTCTGAAATTAGTTAGGACCTTTCTCCTAACATTTTGTTCATGTTCATTGCTATTAATTGTCAATAAACATCCTCTGAAATTTATTTTTTCTATCTACTTACATATGGTTCATGTTAAATGTTGTTAACTGACAATATAAATGGTCTGAAAAATGTTTGGCCCTGTCTGCTTACAGTTGGGTCTTGTTCATAGATGGTTAGTGTCAATAAACATGCTCTGACATTTTTCTAAACCATCTGTCTACTTACATATGATTCATGTTATATGATGTTAATCGTCAATATAAATGCTCTGAAAATTGCTTGGGGCTGTCTGCTTACAATTGGGTCATGTTCATTGATGGTAAGTGTCAATATGATTGCCTCTGAAAATTTTTTATGCTTGCTGTATACTTAAATTTTGTTCCTGTGCATTGCTTTTAAGTGTCAATATACATGGTCTGAAATTTTTTTTTTTGCTGGTTGTCTACTTAAACTTGCTTCATATGCATTGCTGGTTCCTGTCAATATAAAAGGCTATGACATTTGTTTTGGGCTGTCTACTTACATATGGTTCATGTCCATTGCTGTTAACTGTCAATCTACATGCTCTAAAATTGTTTATGCACATGATAATTAACTTATACCGTATTGTAGTTCATGGATAACTTGTTTGAACTCGGGCTTGACGGTGAGGATGAGGAAATAGGACTTCTCATTATTTGCTCCTGTGCTTATGCTGTCCTCATGTGGATGACCGGTCAGTTGGATATCCCCCAACACATACCTAGACGAATTAGGGATACCGAGAGAGGAATGTACCTTCAGCGAGTTTTAGAGTCAAGTGATACCAACTGCCGCAATATGTTTAGGATGGACAAAGAAGTGTTCTTCAACCTCTCATCCTTGTTAAGGAGTAGGGATCTCTTGCACGACACACAATATGTAACTGTCGAAGAGCAACTAGCCATGTTCCTACACACTGTTGGCCACAACGTCCGCAACAGAGTGTTAGGCATCAACTTCATACGTTCCGGTGAGACCATAAGTCGCTATTTTCAGCTCGTTCTTCATGCAATTGGAGAAATTAGACATGATTACATTTGCGGGCCAAGTGCTGAGGTGCATGAAAAAATTAGTGGTGACCCTAGGTATAATAGATACTTTAAGGTACATGTTCTACCCTTAATAATTCTATTAAACAGTAACATATAAGTATGTGGTTGATTAACTACTACATTACGTTATGGATAGGATTGTGTGGGAGCAATTGATGGCACGCATGTCCACGCAACAGTTCCCGCTGAGATGGTGGCCCCGTTCTACGGTCGGAAGCCGTATCCAACACAGAACGTGTTGGCAGTAGTTGACTTCGACCTTAGATTCACATACGTCCTTGCGGGATGGGAAGGCTCAGCGCACGATCTTACCGTCCTTCGTGACGCACTTCAACGACCCAATGGTTTGAGAGTCCCTCAAGGTACTACCCGGTTGCTTCCCAGTACAGTCACTAGCTTAATTTGTTGTTTACCTTCATGCGATCGTTAACCTTTTCCATTTCTAACCATAGGTAAATTTTATCTGTGCGATGCTGGTTACAACACACGGCCTGGTTTCTTATCCCCGTACCGCGCAGTTCGATACCATTTGAGCGAATTTAGTGGGAGAGCTCCGAGTACTTATCAAGAACTGTACAATTATCGACACTCCTCCCTTCGGACGACTGTAGAGCGGGCATTCGGGTCATTGAAAGGCAGATTTAAGATATTAGCGTCACGACCCTTCTTTCCTTACCGCACTCAAGTTGACATTGTGATGGCATGTTGCATACTCCATAATTTTATTTTGTCACATGGTGTTGATGAGTTTGTCCCAAGTGAGGACAATTGGATTGCGCAAAATGTCTCCCAACAGGGAAGGACCCAGAGAGAAATAAGAGAGGAAAATAATGATTGGGTCCAATTTAGACAAGTAATAGCGCAACAAATGTGGGAAGATTTTCAGGCTTCGAATTAATGTGCTGTATGGATAATGTGTAAAACATAACGTACTTATCGCAGTTTTATTTGTTTGTCGCGAATTTTTAACTTTGAATTCCTAATTCTAATTTATGTTATGATGTCTATCATTTTCTTGCCCCAAAATGTATAAAATTTGTTCATATTTGAACTTCATCATTTATGTCTCATCTATTTGATTGTTGACTTATTTTGTAGAGGATGTCAGGAGAAGGATTTTGTGACGAAATGAGTGTAGGTACCGCTGACAGGGGTAAGAAGAGGAAAGCGGGCACTAACATTAGATGGAATGATGATGCCAGCAAATATATGATGGTTTTTTTAGCTGAACAAATCCGTGAAGGAGTAAAAGGGAACCTTCATACCTTAACTGCCAATGCGGTGAATGAGAAATTTGGCACACAATTTCTGGCCACTCATGTCATCAACCATCTTCGCACATGGAGGAATAGGTGGAATCGGATCTGTAAGCTGAAAAGGCTAAGTGGGTGTGTCAATTTTGTTTCACAGACACGCACCCTAGAAATGCCTGACGAAGCAGTTTATACTGCTTACATTGCGGTAATGAATTTAATCCTTCATTCCTATATTGTTATCGGAATATGATTATTGTGTAAGAATAATTAATGTTTAACATTGTTTCGTTTGTAGGGAAATAAGCTTGATGAGCCTTACCTCAACAAGCCTATTGAGTTGTATGATGAGATGGTACTAGTTTTCCGTGGAGAAGCAGCAGCTGGGACTTTTGCCCAAGACGTGAATACCCCCCTCGCCGAGAACCAGGACTCTCCAAATGTGGGAGATCAACCTGAAGCAAGCCGGTACTCTAACCTACCTGCGAGTATGTCAGTGTCGCAAAGCTCGCGCGGTAAAGGTAAGAGGAGCAACCCTCAGCTAGAGATATTAGGGAGGGTTGCTGATGGTCTGCAGAAGATTGGGGATGCCGTGCATGAAAAGAAGGAGGAGGAGAAAAGGGTAGCAGCGGAGTGCTATGAATGCCTCCGATCTATGGTCGGTACAACATACGAATATATCATCTTCACCGAAGATGTCGTGTCTACCGCCTATGATTATATAATCGACAACCCCAAGATTGGGGGTGGGTTTCTCAGGAGGTCCAGTGAGGAGCGGGGTCAGTGGCTCTACCGCTTCATGAGACAACACAAACTGGATTGAGAAGACCCTTGGGCCACTGCCTTCCCATTGCTGCTGTCCACATTTGACTATATCATGACTTATCGTACTGTTTTATTCAGGGGGACATTTAAACAATATTTTGCCTGCGACATGCTTTTGGTCGTAGGCCGTATTAACCACCATTATACACTCATAATACTGTAATATTTATTTGTGACCTCATAATTCTTTTTCTTATGTTCTCTTGTAGGGGTTTTACGTGAGGCAATGATGATTAGTAGGAGGAGGGATAGCCGACTATGCAAGTAAGGTTTGGAGGCGTACTTGCTAGCAGCCGTTCGACTCTATGAGTTGAGGATGGAGGTGGCATGTACGCAACCCCTTAATTTTCAGTCGACATTGAATGACGTAATATTTCATCCACTATTATAATATCATCCTACAATCTGAGCCTCGTTAAAAATAACTATTATTGTTTTAATTTGCTTTATTTCATATGCTTGGAGTTTGTTTTCTTATTATCTTTGAAAATGCATGTTTCTATGCATGTGTTGATGACAATCCTTCCTATTATTTGTTGACGTAAAAGGGAGAGTTTACGATTTTTTCTTCAATTGCTGCCCCTCTCCCTTCGCTGCTGTAGTTTGCTTCCTGCACAGAATTTCTGAGCACCATAACATGCGGATTGTTTTATGTTGTGTTAACGGCGGGCTTAAATAAGTTAATTCTTGTTCATATGCCTATTGTTATAAAATTTATTTTCATGCTGCTCATAATTCATATGCTGCTGCTCCTGCTGCTGTTGTTCATATGATGTCTGGACCTGATTTTATGCCTTCTATGTTTCTTGTTCATATGCCATCTGCATGATGTTTACATGGTCTCTGGAGCTGCTTTTTTTTCCTGGACCTGCTCCTGCTGATCTCCTTTTGCTAATTTTTATGCTTGCTGGCCTTCTCTTCCACTGCTGCTGTTCTCCTTTTGTTTCTGGTATTCGCTTGGTCCACATCTTGTGTATTAAGTACTGCTGTCATAGTGGGCTGTGATGAGGCAGTGTTGAAAAATTTATATACTATTGTGGGGTTTGGGAACAAGTTGGGAATGTTTTGATGACGGTGGATGGAGTCTCATGTTTGATTGGAACCCCTTCACGTGTTGGTAGGTTGGATGTCATTCAGTCTTGATTGAAAACCCCTCCCTACACTGTTGGTTGGACATCATTCAAACTGAGCGCCATCACGATCAATTACTTTCTCCTTCTTGGAAATCCATCTTCATGAATGGTACTATGAATTTTTTCAATGTGACCTGAGCCCTTAGAATTTACTACTTGTGTATGTGGTTTTGGTATTCTTAATTCAGGTACTTTTTTTGTGGCTGTTTGGATTCAAGGAAGTGGTGTGAAGTGAGGAAGTAGAAAGTCCCAATTCCCACATCCACTGTTAGGATGGGCTGAGAAGTATAAGGGCTTTTCCTTACATCTTTTCCAAATTTGTGGGCCGCACAACTCAGAGAAATCCCAAATTCCCCAGTTACTTCTATCATGGGCCCTAAGAATTGAGTACTTTGGTATGTGGATTTGGTATTCTTAAATTGTTTTTTTTTCGTGTGGAAGAGAAGTTATTTGGTCATGTTATATGTTGTGCATGTATGCATTGTGAATATGATTGCAGGATATAATTACTTGGTGTTTATGGAACAATTCTACGGTTCAGGCAAGCCTCTAACTTAGACATCTACTATTAAGCAATTCATGTTTTATATCATACAATGATCAACAAAGTCTGATGGCTTGATTTATGACTCTTTACAGGTGATTAAAGTGTTGAATGGAGAAGGGTGTCGATGAAGTAGCAAGGCTTGCTCTTCAATGCTAGATAAGTATTGCCTTTTCATGTTAGAAATGCATGTTTGTTTGCATGTGTGAAGATCATAATCTGGTCCATTATTGTTTACCGCATAGGGCATATCTCAGCCTTTCTCTCCACCTGCTGCTGCTGCTCTCCGTTTGCTGCAGATCTATGCCTTTCTCTCCACCTGCTGCTGTTGGTCTCCTTTTGCTGCTGCTCTGTGCTTTTCTCTCCACCTGCTGCTACTGCTCTCCTTTTGCTGCTGCTGTATGTTTGTTGCCCTTCTCTTCAATTGCTGCTGTTCTCCTTTTGTTGCTGGTATTCGCTCGGTCCACATCTTATGTATTCACTACTGATGTCAAAGTGGGCTGTGATGAGGCAGTGTTGAAAAATTTATCTACTATTGTGGGGATTGGAAACAAGTTGGGAATGAGTTGATGACGGTGGATGGAGTCTCATGTTTGAATGGAACCCCTTCAAGTGTTGGTTGGTTGGATGTCAATCAGTCTTGATTGAAACCCCTTCATACACTGTAGGTTGGACATTATTCAAACTGAGGGCCATGTCGATCAATTACTTTCTCCTTCTTGGAAATCCATCTTCATGAATGGTTCTATGAATCTTTTTTCACTATGATCTGAGCCCTAAGAAATTAGTACTGGTGTATGTCTTTTTGGTATTCTTAAATTGTGTTTAATAATGTTTATTTATGTACGTGAACTGGTATAATTTGATTATAAATTGTAACTTTGATTAGATTTATTGACGTTACTGTATATATCACTTGTGGTACGTAACCGTTTTCTTGTAGGGGTTTTTGATTACAAACAGGATGGTCTACGGGGAAATGGTACAAAGTTGAGATATGTTTAAATGAAACAGCTCGGAGATTCGATGCACGGTTTGATGTCCTTCTCATTTTTTCGGCTGCTGCTGCAAAATTCCTTCGAGAGTAGGGGCTTGATGAAGTTCGTCGGTCAACGAAGTACTCATCCGCAACCACATATGCCAACGCCAATACTTGTGTATTTTTTAATTTTCTTTAATTGTTCAAATTATCAGTTGTAATAAACATTAGAGATGGTGTATTATTTTTTGAAGGAATAATGATATTGTTGCATTTTTTACAAGAAAAGACTCAACGTAGCAATTATGTATTACTGGGTTTATTATGGATATCGTCCGGTTATTCAAAGAGATGGTTTTAAAATTTGTACTACTGAATTTAATAAAAGTTCTAGTACATTTGTGGGGGATTTATTCTGGAAGGCCTTCAAGATTAATTCCATGTTTAAATATGGTGTTTTGAAAAAAAAAAAAACAATGCAGAAAACAAAACATGAACATTCGTCAATTTACAGGACTATGAGTTGGTGCATGGATGAAATAATAAAATGCAAATTACCTAAATTTCTATAGAAAAACAAACAACAACGAGTTTCTCAATGTATTTCTAATCATTATCCAGGAAAAAGAAAATTTCAATTTATCATACACTTCACAAATCTCAACACATCCAAACAACAGAAAAGTAAATACACTTTTTCACATCAACTTTTCCATTCCATCCAAACAATGGAAACAGGAACTAACTTTTCCACTTCCACTTTTCATTACCATCCAAACACCGGAAAGGACAAAACATTTTCCAAATCACACTTCTCAACAACCATCCAAACACCGGAAAACTTACTACTCATTTCCCTTTTCCTAAAGGAAATAAATCTTACTTCCTACTTCCTCACTTCACTAGGATTCCTTGAATCCAAACAAACCCTTCCATGAGTAGCTAAATTTATTTTCTGGGCTCACTATTATTCCTCTCTCCGATCCCTCTTTTTTTTAATGGTTTTGATGAAAAGACCCAATGAATCATTTATATGCCTAAACTAAAGCCTTACTTCTTTGAAAGTGTTCTTGAAGCCACATGAGGATGGGTTTAGATTTCTAAACTTCTCTTTCTTTTAAAACTTCTCTTGAATTTTTTTATTTCATACTTGAAATACTTGTTGATTTAACATTCAAACTCAAGATGATTTCATAAAGAAAAGAGTTAACTCTTCCAAACTATCTTATTTTCATTACTTAAAACTTTTTAAAACTCAAGCTTAAGTTTTTTCCTATGATCAAGTTGAGGCACTTTGAATTTCAAGAGAAGAACATATCGTTGAGTATTGAGATAGAGAGCCCAGATCTTCTTCTTATATTAAAAACAATAAATCACTCTTCAAGCTTTTAAATCACCTTTCCAAAGCCTTCTCTAAGTTTACAATTTTTCTTTTAATCATTTCCCTTCTCTCCATTCTCTTTTTCAACTTAAAAGAAAGATACCAACTTCATTCTTTATTACTTAAGAAAAGCACCGAAAAGCTTCTATCGCATTCCTCCTCATGGACATGACCCGTTAGCCCAAATCTACATAGTAATTCTTATCACTTTCAATTCACGATTAGGTACCGGTCGTGGCTGACGGTAACTCTGGCCGCTAGCGGCCCTCAGATAAGGGGGAGAGAGATTGAGGGAAGGGAGAGAAGAGAGAGAGAAAGAGAAGAAACAAAGAGGTGGGAAGATCTTGGAGAGAAAGAGAGAATGATCAAAGAGGAAGAGAGATCTTGGAGAGAGTAAGTGATCAAAGAGGAGGGGAGAGAGAGGCTGGCCGACCAGCAGCCGACCAGGTGGCGCGACGGCGCTGATCGTCGCGGCTACAGCAGCGGGGAGAAGAAGAGAGAGGGAAAAAGAAGAAGAAGAAGAAAAAGAAGAAGAAAAAGAAAAAGGAAAAAGAAAAAGAAGAAGAAAGAGAGGGGTCAGCGGTGGTGGTCGTCGAAGCTGGGCGATCGACGGTGGAGGCATCAGTCAGATCTTGGCGGTGGTGGTGGTTGATCTAGAAGAGAGGGAGAGGGAGAAGAAAGAGAAAGGAAGAGAGAGGGAAAGAAAGAGAGGAGAAAGAGGGAGACGGCAGTGCTAGGGGCTGGGGAGGTCACCAGCGAGGCAGGTGATGCAGTGGTAGTGGCCCAAGGCAATGGTCGGCGGCTGAAGAGTTAGAAGGGAAAGGGAGAGAAGAAAAAGAAAAGGGAGAGAGAAAAAGAGAGGAGAATGAGAGAGAGAGAGAGCGAGTGATGTGAGTGAGGGGTGTTGAAGGGGATGGCCCACGTGGTGCCAAATGGGTTGGGGGAATACCAAAAAAGAAAAGAAAAGAAACATAGGAAAGAAGGAAAAGATCGGTAATAATTAATTATATAATATTCAGAAAATATTGACTAATTCCGTAAAATCCCCAAAAATTTTCAGAGGTAGAAAACATCATCCTGATAATATAAAATCAGTTTTTAGAAATTCAATCTGTTTTTCAAATTAAAAATCTTGGAATCAACCGGTGACACCGGCCGACACCAAATCCGGTCGAATTTTGATAAATTCAGAAAAATCTCCAAAAATGCATTAAAGTCAAAAATATGATTCTAAAAAATAATATGAAAGCAAATTTCAGAAATTCAACTCCATTTATAAATTAAAAATTTGTGAATCGATCGGCGATACCGGTCGACACCGATTTTGAAGATCTTGTAAAATATTTCATAAAAATTCAGAAAATCTTGAAAAATTTAAAATATTAGAAAATAATATTTGAAACTAAAATTGGTTAAATCTAACTACCGAAAAGATCAAATCGAGCAGTATACTGGGATCGGGTTCCCAGTTCAGGCTTGGACTGACTCGAGTCCATGAATCCGGATCCAATGTAAAACAATAACATAACAAAACACAGAATAGAAATAAATATGGTGAGAAAAATCAAAAAGTACGATCAAAAAATTAGAACATCTATCTAAATACATATTCTGGGAATGGGGTGTTACAGCAAGCAAGAATGCATTACTCGGCACTTCGCTGTGAAGAAGACCCCATAACAAAATGGACTCTCATGGAAAGGGAAAGATGCATGAGATTTCATGTGAGTTTTCCCGAATCCTTTTGGGTAGAATCGGTTAACCATGCCACATCTTTGGTTAACTGGTCTCCATCAAAGTTGCTAAATTTCAAGTGCATGAGGAAGTTGGTCAGGCAAGAAGCCGATAATTCTACTTTGAATATTTTCAGATGCAAGGCATATGCTTATATTCCAAGAGATGAACGGGACAAGCTGAATTCAAGTCATTTGAACGCATATTTCTCGGATTTGAGAAGGGAGTGAAAGGATACAAGATATAGGATTCGAAGAACAAGAAGAAAGTGCTTAGTAAGAACGTTGTGTTCGATAAGCTGACCACTTCAAGGTTTGAAGTAAATGATGGGGTAAAGAAAAATGTTGTTGCTATAGAGATTCCTATCATCAAGGAGGTTGCTAACTGGGGAACCAGCCTGAGGAGGAGGAGCAACAAGCACCGGAGGAGGTTCACGTTGAGTCTACAAGCATAGCACAGTCACGAGCAAAGAGGGCTATCAAGCCTACAAAAAAATATATTGAAGCATGCTATGCTCTTTTGGCTGCCGAAGGTGATCCATCATGTTTTAAAGAAGCTATTGAAACCAATGAGTGGCAAAGATCGATGGGTGCTATGTCGGAGGGAACAAAATCACTCCACAAGAGCTTTGTTTGGGAGTTAGTTCTGAACCCAAAGACCAAAAAATCATTGGCTCCAAGTGGGCTTATCGAAAGAAAGAAATCGTAAATGAAAAGGTGGCTCTACCTCCAAGGCAAGGTTAGTTGCGGAGGGGTGAACTCACAAAAGGAGGGAATTGACTACGATGAAATTTTCTATCCAGTTGTTAATCATACATCTATTCGTGTGTTGCTATCTCTAGTGGCATAGCATGACATGGAATTGGAACAACTTGACGTGAAGACGGCTTTTATTATTTGATTTCTGTTCAGATAAACTATATCATTTGGATTGCTCCTTAATTTTTTAATCTATTTATTTATTATTTGACTTCTGTTCAGATCCTTATTTATTTGATGCAACTTACTCAGGTTGTTAGTTTTCTAGCTACAATGTTCTCATCGCTGCAATTTCACATTTTCTTCAGACCGACTAGCAATAAGAACAGGCAATGTTTTCTTGAACAGACAAGAAATAAGGGGCTTAGTTTTTCTCAGGATATCCTCAGAGGATTTAAACAAGCTATTGTCCATCTTTTACTGTAGGAGCTATGCTCCTTTGGCAAGGATAGACAATTCTGTCAGGTTCAAATGAGTAAAACATCGTGCATGCATGCAATATAATCATTATTATTTACAGTAAACTCAAACATAAATACTATGCATGCCCCAATATTGGAATGATACGAAACGGCGCAGAATTGGAGGCTCATGATAGTATAACATTTGCTAAACTTCTAGTTCAATTAAGGACCTCATAAGCAACAGGTTTGTTTCAAGTAGGGGCCATATAGCTCAAACCATTCGTAGGAGCCCTCCATGATTCGCAGGACATGCAGAAACAATTATCTTGACTCACTGTCATTGTTCATGTGCCCTCCACAGAGTAGGGGAAGCTTTCTCTATGTAGTCTTTTACTATGCTATCAATATGTCAATCTGCTCTCAATATGTAGTCTTGTGCATGTATACCCAGATCTCTTAGAACTTTATGGACAATTTTCATTTCTTGTGCATGTATACCCAGATCTCTTAGGACTTTACACTAAGTGGTCTTTTCACATATGGTAATTGAACGATGACAACACTTTGTTACAACAATATTCGATTTAGGACATCGTTTAGGATGTGTGCGCACTCTAGCTCAAGCGATATGGTTACTAGCAAGATGAGTCACTCAACATTAAGCTGTTGCAAGAGCAATAGCTAATTTGTCACACATATATCATTTCTTCAAAAGATATTCTTTATAAATCACTTCTATGACAGGAAAAGAATGTCTCTCCTTTGTTGTATCATCTGGGAATAGAGACATCATCATTATTCTCAGCGTCTAAGATGCCCTGATTCATGTACCGCTGTCTCCATTTTTGGCGGGGATCTTTATCCCTGGAATACAATAAGCACTGCTTATTACAATTATTAACATTAGGATACAAATTTTAATTTTAGAAAAAGAAACAGAAAAGAAAAGAAAATTATTTACAAGTCGCAAGATTCATTCTAAATCAAGCTAATAAACGAGGATACAATCAACCACCAAAAATATGGGGTAAAAACGATAAAACCAACAAGTTAGAAATTTCTAACTAATTTCAAATCAAATCCTTCTCTTCCAATCTAAACGCTGACCAATTCTAAAACTAAGAGCAAAGTGACCAAGATGGTCATAATTCAAACTTGAATGCACATTCTGATTACTATTAGCCCAGAGAACCCTCAGTTTGCAAGCCATGTACTCCCATTGCTCAAACTTTCATCGGGCAGCAGTGGCTCCAAGGTGACCACCACATCCCTCATGTGTGGCCTAGCCTTCGGGTCCCGGGCAAGGCAGTGATTGGCCAATCTTGCTGTCCTGTGAACCGCCCAGACCGGATAATCTCCCTCCAGCCGAGGGTCCACAATGTCAAGCAATTTCTTCTTCTGGGTGAGCAGAGGGCCGGCCCATTGTATAAGTTCCCGCTCTCGGGTTGGTCTTGACTTGTCCAGACATCTCCGTCCTGTTAAGAGCTCGAGAAGGACCACACCGAAGCCATAAACATCACTCTTCTTGGTGAGATGGCCTATAAGAAGAATGAATTTTATTGAAGTTAGTAGTTTATATAATTTCAAGAAGAAATATAAAACGGCATCCTTGAGTTCATGTTGAAATTGTTATACCTGTATTGATGTACTCCGGATCTGCATAGCCTTTGGTTCCCATAACACGGGTGGAGACATGAGACTGGTCACCAACGGGTCCATCTTTTGCTAGCCCGAAGTCTGAGAGCTTGGCATTGTAATCCTAATCATTGAATGGATTAAATAGATAGAATCAGTACTATTTTAGAAAATGAGAAATGAAATTTGAAACAAATATTGATGTCTATATGCAGGTGATTGGAGCTCAAGTGATGAAAGTGTCATATATGTGGAACTTAAGAAGCAAAAGGTGAACCCAAATATGCACATAATTATTAAGCTCAGACCCAAATGATCATACACAAACATTTTGAAGCATATAGATACAAAGAAAAAGATGCTACATCTTCAACATCATAACATGCTGTAAAATGTCCAAATTGTTTTGGCATGAAGTTGTGTGACATAGTGGCATATATCTATATTGCATAATAGTTAAGCTATTTATTGAGTAGTGATACAACGATGTCAGTTTTGCAGTATGTTTCTAATGAAAAAGCACCGGCACGCATTATTTTTCAGATATATTAATCTTCATTTCAAATTAGATTTTCTCTAGATGTTTAAACATTATGTCATGGTAGCAAAATAAACAAGATCTTGTAGTGTTGTTGTCTATAACAAGATGTCTGTTAGATAATTTTGGAGATTCAGCAGACTAACCTGGTCTAGCAAAATATTAGATGTTTTGAAGTCACGATATATGACTGGCTCCTTAGCGTCATGGAGAAATGCAAGCCCTTTTGCAGCATCAAATGCAATTTTCATTCTGATAGACCAAGGAAGGGTAGGCAACCTTTCTGCATAAAAGTAGATAAAACTAGTTAGCATAAGATACAAATTGTTGCATAAAAGTCACAAATGTTGATCAGAAAAAGTTTAATAAAGTGATGGAGTGAAATCATAGTTGGGGAAAACAGGGAATGTGCTATAATAGTATCCTATCATAGAAATGACTTGTGGAAGCTGTGTCGTATCCCTTAACAAAATACACTCTACAAATGCAGATGCAGACTTTTAGATGGATTCAAGAACATACTATATGTTGCAGAAAAGAATCCATCCTCAATCAAAATATTAAGAAGTTGAGATACTTACGAGAACCTTAATATGCAATTGTATGAAAGAAGTGTTACAGAAACTTCAACAATGTGTCTAAGGAAAACCCAAAAAGTTCCAAAAAATAAAAATATATATTATAAAATGAAGGACGCATTTGAGGATGTCAATTACATGCTTACGGAGAATCCAAGAAATGTCGATGTCCGACGTGTGTCTTGCATGAACACAAACTTTATGATAGTAAGTTCTTGTGCCACTTCCTGCCCTTACTTGGAGAGAAAGTCACATGCCTTACTGTGTGTAGTGATAAAAAATTGACCATCAGCAAGATGCTTACACGTGTCCAAGCAATGAAGTCTTCTTTTTGAAGTTTTCGCAATAATCAATTGCTTTCATCATATTGGACCCTCCTGAGAGCATCCACAGTTCCCAGAAGCACTCCAACCCAAACACAATCTGCCACCCAGAGCTGTCCCAGAGCGAACCCCCTTTCTGGAGACATCACTCTTCGGAGTTACCAGCAGTCTAACATTCCTGACTTCACACGGAGGCCCTCAGTAATAACCGTCGAGATTTTCGCCTGCAATCACGCCGCCTCTTCTCTCTCACGTTGAAGACATATAACACCTATATGCTCAAGCTGGACAGTTACGAAATTTTCTTCATGCAATCTCAACCATCACGCCAGCAATCACGACTGTTAGAACAAATTTGCACATGAATATCATGCAGCTACGCAAATCTCACGAACGCCCAATCGTAGACCTACAATTCAGTAGAAATAGACCTTCTCCAGGAGGAGGGAGGACCCCGACCTTCCATTGTGACCTTGGACTTTCTATCAGATCCCAACTCAAAGAAAAATCAATACATACTTGTAATTTCTATAAATCGGCGAATTATAATGAATTTTTGTCCTCGTGATTTTTTTCAATTTGAGTTTCACGTAAAAATAATGTGTCTCCATCTGCTTTCTGTGTTGTGTTTATTAATTTACACTTATACTTTAAACACACACTTACATTTGTAGTGTGGATCGACCGTCTGATCACTCGTAGCAGAAAATTACCACCATAAACTAATGCTTTCATTGAGATCTGAGTCTTTACACTCAAGATCTCTCCAAAAAAACCCAAAAACTTCCTTACAAAGCCTCTTCCAGATCGATGATGGCCCCAAGAAAGCTAGACCAATGGCGGTGCAACATCAAATGATCATGACATCATAATCGCTAGGGGCATGACCTCTCACTATCCAACGATCAGCCACATACCACCGAGAACACATGATCCTCGCCTCAGGGATCAACCGCCAGTGTCCAACCACCTGACATGAAAGCCAGCTCTTTCAGATGCTTGCTGACATGAAAGAGCAAATAAATGAACAAGTCCAATCAGAATGCGATCAGGAGCAGGCGGCTGTCGACTTGCGACAATATTGTCCGAGAGTATAAGGCATTGAGGCAGCTCAATGACCAACTCTAGTCTCAAATCACTGCACTCAAGATAACCAGTCATCAACGCTGTCAGAAAGCTAACTTGAAGTAGCTAGATTTCCTAACCTCTGAGTCTTCGACAAAATGATTCAGAGATGAATCACGAAAGCTAAGCTATAAGGCCACCCAACACCTTCAGTTACCAAAGTTTTTGAATCCCCCTCTCCAAAGACATCCTGAAATGCAAGTTTCCGAGAAAGTTTTCAACTTAACCTTCAACTACTACTCCGAGATGAGCGATCCTATCCAGCACATCAGGCATTTTTTGGGACAAGATAGTGGTTTATTCTCATAACGACCCTCTTGTTCATCACTTTTCCTTCCAGTCTGAAAGGTGCGACATCATATTGGTTTTACTTTCTGCGGCCTCTCTCTTCATAATTTCGAGGAGATAAACATGGTGTTCCTCACTTAATACGCCTCCTACTAGGAGGCCACGAAGAACAACAATCATCTCCTCTTCGTCAAGGTGATGTAGATCAAATCATTCATCAGCTTCTTCCAAAGCCAACTTGCCAAAGTCCCCAACTGCGGTGAAGATGTCTCTGCACTCGCATTCATTAGCGCTTCTCACCCCCTATACAAGTACCTACTCAAGCACAATGCTACTTAGATTAGCATGGTCTTGTCACGAGCTCAGCCCTAGATCTAGCTGGAGAAAGAAATGAAGACTTCCTTCAACCATACCACGAAGCGTAGTGATGCCAGATAAAAGTCGAAGTCTCCGCATGCCCTGTTTTAAATATAGCCCGAGTCGGCCGAGATATCGTCTGATATCTCCTTTTTTGTTTGCTACCGATACGATATGGGGAAATCGTTCATCATATCATTTGCAGCAAAAAACGGCCGATGTTTGAAATATCGGCCGATAAATCACCCGATATTGGCCGATAAGTTGCCTGATATATCACCCGATATGAAATAACTTATTTATTGCATGACTGTACGCTAATGTACATTGTTTTTGCTGCTTTTGTAAGCATATTACATAATTTTTATTAGGTAAATGATATCTATGACTCTAAATTAACTTTTAATTATCAATATTTCATTATATATAGTGTCTGATATGAACGTCCGATATGCGCGCATATCCCCGATATCTCCCCCGATATTCGATATGAAAAACCCCATCCGATATGATCCCGATATCCGATATTTATAACCTTGTCCGCATGAAACCTCTGCTCACTCTCAACATCAGAACCAGGGGTAACCTACCTTCAAAAAACAGGCGCTCCCTATCCTTTGTTAAATTCGCTCCGACTTACAATCTGATGGGATAACATTTCACTCCGTAGAAGCTCTCCAGCAATGAAGTCTTAATACCTTCAAGGATCAGCCGTGGGTTAGAATCCTGTATAACCCCTCACTTGAAGCCCAAATCTGCCAGTGCTCAAAGCAAAAGTCAATGCACTTATTGCACTAGTCTGCACGCACTAGCTTTGCCAGACTGGAGCCAGGATGGCCGCGAAAATGCGACCCAGGCCGCATTTCCGCGGCCATCCTGGCACTAGAGAGCCAGTGTCAGAGGCCATCACTCACTGTTGCTTTCCCCATACTCCTGAGCCTATAAATGCTTCTCAAGATTTCCAGAGAGACAAGCAGAAAATCAAAGAGTTCATGTTAGCTTGTTGTTGTATTTTCTTTATTTTCTTATATTCTCTCTTTATTATTTGTTTTAGATTAGCCATTAGAGTGAGAGAGAGAGAGAGTGAGTGAAACTTGTATATTGAAGGTGACAATTAAATACAAGTGAAGTTCTTCCTTTACCACATTGTTCTTTATGTTTTTACCTTACTTTTATTTGCACTAGCTTAGTATGTTTTCTCTCCCTTTATCTTCTCTTTTGTTTTCATTGACCATGTCTAGCTAACTTCTTTATAGCATGACTAACTAACTACTAATCTACTAATCTCTAGTAACTTACGTGAACAACCCAAATGAATCAATAAGTGTCAAACAAGCCCTGTGCAAACAAGAGCGATGATATCTTACGATGAGGGTTTTAACTCAAACATACTAAGAAGTAGACTCACTTTCTTATTTCATACTTAACTTATGAGTTTTTGATGATTTATAGACGTTATTAACTCTACTTATTTTTTTAAGTTAGTGGAACTCCTATGCATCCTTGCCGATACCAATAATGCACTTGTTTCTTCCTCCATACTCGCCTTCAAATGGATCTTGATGGAGAAATGTTCAAGTTTTGTCGTGTGAAGTAAGGTGATGAGAGAAACTTTCATTTGATGTACCACGTGAAAAGTTCTTATATACAAGGTTTGTGATTGCCTATGATCCATTGTGAGGCTATGTCTTCAAAAGTTAGAGGCTAGTGGGAGCAATTAGAAGGTTAGTCATGCATCTTTTCCATCTCTAAAATACAAAAACACTTTTCTAACAATCAAAATATTTCAAACCATTCAATAATATCTCTCGTTTCTCTTTCAATTCATTCTTTAAATGAAGAAAACTTTGAAACGACTAGAAGAATCACTGATCAGTCACATATATTGCATATACATTGTCACCTTACCATACTTTTTAACTAATAAATCCTATTAATAAGTCTTCTTCTTCTTTGTTAAATGTAGGCCCAATTGCTAAAAGAAAGGAAAGAGAAACAAGCCCAAAAGCTCACAAAATTCTGATTTAATTCAGAAAAAATTCAAAATCAAGGAATTAGGGCAAAATCTTGGCATATCAGAGAGGTTGAAAATCGGTTGAAAAGAATCCTCCCAAATCAAGCGGTTGAAGCCAACAATCAAAGGCTGTTTCATCAAATCCTGAAGTAAAAACGAGAAAACCAGCAGAAGATATGAGAGAATCATCAAACCAGGAGCACCCACCACTTGGGTGTGGCCATCTGGCCACACAAGGGCCGCGAAAACGTAGCCCTAGCCGCATTTTCACATCTTGGGTAAAGTTGTTGGGGGAGCGTTCGCTCCCCCAATTTTTCTACGATCTCCTCCCTGTGGTTTTTCCTATAAATACCATTTTCAACAGAGAAGAAGGGAGCGAAGACTAGGATTAGAATTTTTGTTTATTCTTTAAGGATTTAAGCTCTTTGTTGATAGTATAGAAGTTGTATTTTTGTTTTATAATTTGTAGTTCAGTGCAAACACCAGAGAGAAGAGTGGAATTGAGTGTGTAATTCGTCTTTAAAGTGACAATCAAAGGAGCTTCTACTTGCTTGATCAACTCAACTCGAATTCGGTATGTTCAAGTTTACTTGTCATTCTCTGTTTGTTTTTATTTCATAATGAGTAGATAATCATTTTCTGGGCTCACTAATGGACCTCTTCTATCACCTCTATCTTAACTGATTTTCATAAAAGCAACACTTTTTGAATCATAAAGTACCTTAGTTAAAACTTCGTTCTTGAAAGCACATGAGGATTTCTTTATTTTAAACTTGGACTTTTAAAGCACAAATCTCTTTGAACTATTTTTATTCCATACTTACTTCTTCGTGCTTGATGGTTTAATATTCACTTCTTAATGATTTATAATGAAAGGGCTTAAGATTTAAGCGAAACAATCTTATTTGTTTTGCTTGAATATTAAAAGAAACTAAAGGTTTTTGGTTTATAATAAAAGTGATGTAACCTAAATTTTCTTGAGATAAGTATATAGCTGAGTTAAAAATTAGTGAGCCTAGATCTTCTCCTTCTTATATTAAAATCAACTAAACAATTTTCAAGCTTTTTAAATCACCTTCTCCAAAGCCTTCTCCAAAGTTGCAATTTCTCTTTTAATCATCTCCCTTCTTTTCATTTTCTTTTCAATTAAAAAATGAACACAATTCTTTGTTATTAAATGAAACATCGAAAAGCTTTCATCGCATTCCTCCTCATAGACACGACCCGTTAGCCACAAGCTACACGATAAATATCTTAACTCTTTGATTTTGACAATCAATTTTTGGCGCCGTTACCTGGGAGGGAACGGTGTATTTGTTTTTTAACAAGTTTTGGTGTGTTGTTTCAGGGACTTGAAGATTCAGATCTAGCATTCAAGCTTTGCAAGAGAAGACTTGCAAATTCTGTGCCCCTACTCTCGAAAGTAGGAAACAGAATTTCAAGAAATTGCGTTGCAAAAGTTGAAAATTTCGTTGGACTACTAAAACTCTTTTTTGCAGGACATATTGCTCGCAAAAATTTAAGCTTTTTGTATGTTATATTCTTGCTATATCTGCTATCCACCATCCCTGTTTTAATTCAACAGTAATTTGAGTGATTGTTAATTACTTAAAAAATGTTTAAACTTGCATTCTAGGCATTTGTCTAATTACGTTTATTTTACAATTACTGTTGAAGAGAACTGGAAACAAGGTACATATGCATAGCATATAGTTTAGGAAACATTATTGGGTGATATTTTGCTTTTGAATGTTACTTTTATGTATCTTGCACACTTTGCACAATAAATTCTAAGGGCAAAACCAAATTCAAGATAAGGTGGGGAAGTCATTCCCTTCCTTAACCTACAAACCATCTCCAAGCACGCACAACCTAAGCATAAGTAAAATCTGATAGACGTTGGCCTTAGGGACATCTCGAACTCACTAGGAGATTATCCTAAGGGGGAAGGTATTAGAATTTGACTCCTACCAAATCAGTATCTAGGAAGGGGATTGAGGGCTGAAAGTCCGAAGGTGGTGGTTACTTAATTAAGGAACGTCTTTGACGGATAACCTCCCACCAATCTTGCCCTGACCTGGCTAATTAGCTTGTGGTCAAAGTCTACATTATACCTCCTATGGACAATCAACCAGTTAGGAGTTGTCTAGGTCAAGGTTACCTTAGACTATGTTTGGTTGATTACTCTTATTAACTGTTGGTAAACTTGTTTGTGATTGTGATTGTGTTAGTACATGTAAGTGTGGTCAAGACACCCTAACTCATCTAGGTTGACTAGAAACACATCACCACCCAAGTTTGGACCAAGACCTGATCCGGTTATGGCTCAACCAATATCCTTGTAGGATAGGTTTATCCCATTCGAACCTCACTTCCATCTTGCATTCTACTTCCATCGGTTGGTGAATACAATTTTGAGCTCACGCCTCAATTCATCAACACACTCCCCAAGTTTCAAGGCTTAGAGTCTAAAGATGCTTACTTCTTCATAAGAGAACTTGAGGAAGTATGTCTAATGATGAAAATCTCACACCTTGTAGATGATGCTATTAGGTTGAGATTTGTCCCATTTGCTCTTAAGGACTTAGCCAAGAAATGGCTCTACAGCTTAACGGCCGGGCTCTATCACATCTTGGGATGGTTTCATCAAGGTCTTCTTGAAGAAATTCTATCCAATCCACAAGGCCGCTCTTGTTAGGAAAAACATTATCAAGTTCAAGCAAGAACCTAGTGAACCGTTTTGGAGGTACTTTGAACGCTTCAAAGACCTCCTTGTCTAATGTCCTCATCATGGAATAGAAAAATGGCGACAATGCCAAATTCTTTATGACGGTTTAGACTACTCGACCAAGACTTTCTTAGAAAGCATGTGCCAAGGGGGATTCTTGTAGAAGGATGAGCATGAAGGATGGGATTTATATGAGAATCTAGCTGAAAAAACCATCCAATGGGAACCTTCTAGTGAAAGCTCTAAAAATCCAAACTCTATCTCTTCAAAAGGAGGTCTCCATTCGATTGAATCATCCATAGCTAATGAGGCTAAGTTAGCTAACCTAGCGAGAAGACTGGAAGCTTTAGAAACTAAGGAACCAAGTCCAGTCAATCAAGTCAGCCCGAAGCAATTTCCAACTCCGGGTTGTACTTACTGTTAGGCCTTGAATCATGTGTTTGAGGAGTGTCCTGTATTTCAAGCTCACCAACACTTTCTTAACCGATGAATGCGGCCTTTTCAAGGCCGAATAATGATCCTTATGCTCCAACGTACAATCTTGGCTGGAGAAATCACCTCAATTTCTCATGGAGCCAACAAAATAATGACCATCCACGGTCAAACCATGCAAACCACTTTCATCATTCCAATAATTCTTCCAATCATCAACCCAACTTTTTCAATCTCCCTCATAATTCTCCCAATAATTTTTCAAATTATCAACAAAATTTTTCCAACCAAGCTCCACCATCTTCCTTTTAGAACCTCAACTGAAAGGAGAATGACTGATTTAAGAGAACATGAAAAGGTACATAAAGAACCAAGATTCCCTCATGCAAATAATACATAGGCTAGAGGGTCAAATGCGCCAGTTAGCCAACCCACAACATGAGAGGCAAAAGGGTACCTTATCCAGTCAACCAATTATGAATCCCAGGAATTCGCAACAAGCTCATTTGGTTGAGGATCAATTACTGAATCAATGTAATGTTGTTCATACATTGAAGTCGGGAAAGAAAGTTGATAACCAAGTGTCAACACCACCTAATCCTAGTCAACACAATCACACTTCAGCATCCACCTCATCTAATCCCACTCCTCCTAAATTTGATGAATCTGAAAAAGATAAGTCAACCAGTCATGTGCACCAGCCTATAGCACCATTTCCTAATAGGCTGAAAAACAACAAGCAAAATCCATACATGGATAAGTAATTGAGATCTTTAATCAAGTGAAGATAAATGTGCAACTTCTTGATGCCACCCAACAAGTCCCATCTTATGCTAAGTTTCTTAAGGACATGTGCACCAAGAAGAGAAAGACTAATGTACCTAAAAAGATCTTCTTATCCACTAACATTAGTGAGCTACTATCGGTCCGATCCCTGTTAAGTACAAGGATCCAGGTAGTCCAACCATTGCCTGCACAATAGGACAAGCTGAAATTAGTCGTGCACTTTTTGACTTGGGGGCAAGTATCAACTTGCTTCCATTCTCAGTTTATCAACAACTCGGGTTGGGCGATCTTAGTCCAACTCGAGTCACTATCCAACTGGCTGACCGTTCAGTGAAAGTTCCAAAAGAGGAGATTAATGATGTCCTTATCCGGGTTGGGGAGTTTACTTACCCTGTTGATTTCATAGTTCTAGAGACACAACCAGTGACACAATCCTAGGGCGACCATTCTTGGTACTGCAAATGCCATCATCAATTGTAGAAATGGGTCCATGAGGTTAACTTTTGGGGACATGACTAGAGAAGTTAATGTCTTCAACCTAGAAAAATAACCTCGTAAGATAAGAGATCAAACATTTGAGGTAAACTTTGTTGAAAATAATTGTGATGAAGAGAGTGAAGATATAGAAGATGAATCGCTGTTTCTTAATAAAATATTTAAGAATGAATGTGATTATCTTGATGAGAAAGCATATGTCGGAGATCCTAATTTTAGAGTACCATTTAAAAAAGGGAAATTGATTTGAATATCTTCACTTTTGATGAGCCAACCAATAATGTATCGCATGAGAATATAATTAAAGAACCTCCGATTGACATACCCTTTGAAAACTCTTCGAAGAAGAACTCATGTGTTTGGATGAACCAACTAGGGATCTTTTGGTTAATTACATATCTCTAGGGAAAAGTGTTGACCTAAGCTTTGAGGAGATATATGGAACTGAGTTAGAATTCCTAGGCAATGATAATGAGGAAGTTCCAACTTAGAAGTGTGGTAGTGATCAATTTTTAAATAATGAATGTAGAAATATGAGGAAGTAAAAACCTAAAGAAGTTGAGACTGGGGAGGAAGAGAGCTAAAATGACAGAAAAATTGGCCTCCCCACTATGCCCTATAAAGAGGACCCATTGAAATGACGGGAAGAGAGCTAGAGGGATAAGACCGAAAAAGATCTAGATGTAGGAGAAACTTGATGTTGTACATATTTTTGTATAATATATGCACCTCTTTTACATTTCATTTCATGCATGTATACATTTCTTTCATACATTGGGGACAATACATGAGATAAGTGTGGGGGAGGGTTCTAACATGACTAATATAACTTCAAAAAAAATTGTAAAAAAAATTTGTATATATATATTAAAAATTTTTTGAAAGGTAAGAACATTTTTTGATATATTTTTGTAAGAAATTAAGTCAATTTTAAGGAATAGGAAAATCATAATTAGGATTTCTTACACTTGGTCAAAATAAGATGACTTGTTTGATTTTTAGGGTTAGGAAGAAAATTTGTGAAAGTAATTTAGTCTTGATCTTTACCTTAATGAAATATGCACACTTTATACACTTACACACTTAGGGTTTAAAAACAAAGACTCTTATGCCTTATAAAAAAAGAAAAAAAACTATATGAAAAAAATAATAAATAATCAAATCTAATTATTGATTAGCTAGGTGATTTGGCTTAAGCAAGCCTTGGTATTTATGCAAAAGAATTAGATAAGTTTGAAAATATATATATATATAAATCCTCTGATTAAGCTGGGTATCTATACCTCATGAAGCATAGGTATTCACGCCTAAAAGAGGTACATTTTATAAATAAAAATCTTGGTTTCATGGCTTTGTCTGCTGAGTGTTTAAGTCCTTAGAGGTGTTTTCTCACCTGGTGCCCTAAAACTGTCCGATTTGGGTGTCACCGACTAAAGCCTCGTTACATGGGCAGATTAGAAAGCCTAATGAAATTAAGGAATAAATTCCACCAAGAATAAATATAAATAAGGCATAGGAGTTAATATTAAAGAACCCTTAGTCAACTTCACAGTTACGATGGTTCATACGACTCAGGGTAAATTAATAGACTAGATGAGAAGTATAATTTGACTCCTTACTTTGATTGATGACATGTTTTGAATAGAGACTGAGTTTCGGAATGAAAATTTTGATATTCCTATAACTTATAGAGTACTTAAAGTCTTACAAATATACTTCAAATATTTTCTCCTTTAAAAATGCTTTTCGAAAATACTAACTTTTTTTTATGGATTTTGTGGGTGCAATCCACTGAAAACTCTCACGAGACAAAACTCGTCCTCTAGGGGTAACCTAGAGGTTTAACGGCTTGTTGCACATGCTCAGTGCAATTGAGTGACCTGCGAAAGTGGTCTAATAATTGATTAAGATCAGTTTTGATATTTTGCTCGAGGGCGAGCAAAAGATAAGTGTGGGGGTGTGATCAGTCACATATATTGCATATACATTATCATCTTACCATACTTTTTAGCTAATAAATTCTATTAATAAGTCTTCTTCTTCTTTGTTAAATGTAGGCCCAATTGCTAAAAGAAAGGAAAGAGAAACAATCCCAAATGCCCACCAAATTCTGATTTAATTCAGAATAAATTTGAATCAAGGAATCAGGGCAAAATCTTGGCATATCAAAGAGGTTGAAAACCGGTTGTTGAAAGAATCCTCCCAAATCAAGTAGTTGAAGCCAATAATCAAAAGCTGTTTCGTCAAATCCTGGAGCAAAAACGAGAAAACCAGCAGAAAATATGGGAGAATTATCAAACCAGGAGCACCCACCACTCGCAGCCCTAGCCATGTTTTCGCGGCTTGGGTAAGGTTGTTGGGGGAGCGTTTGCTCCCCCACTCTTTCTACGATCTCCCCCATCTGGTTTTTCCCTATAAATATCAGTTTCAACAAAGAAGAAGGGAGCGAAGACTAGGATTAGAATTTTTGTTTATTCTTTAAGGATTTAGGCTCTTTGTTAGATAGTATAGAAGTTGTATTTTTTTTATAATTTGTAGTTCAGTGCAAACACCAGAGAGAAGAGTGGAATTGAGTGTGTAATTCGTCTTTGAAGTGACAATCAAAGGAGCTTCTACTTGCTTGATCAACTCAACTCGAATTTGGCATGTTCAAGTTTACTTGTCATTCTCTTGTTTTGTTTTTATTTCATAATGAGTAGCTAATTCATTTTCTAGGCTCACTAATGGACCTCTTCTATCACCCTCTCTTGACTGATTTTCATAAAAGCAATACTTTTTGAATCATAAAGTACCTTAGTTAAAACTTCGTTCTTGAAAACATATGAGGATTTCTTTATTTTAAACTTAGACTTTTAAAGCACAAATCTCTTTGAACTGTTTTTATTTCATACTTGCTTCTTCGCGCTTGATGGTTTAATATTCACTTCTTAATGATTTGTAATGAAAGGGCTTAAGATTTAAATGAAACGATCTTATTGTTTTGCTTGGACATTAAAAGAACAAAGGTTTTTGGTTTATAATAAAAGTGATGCAACCCAAATTTCCTTGAGATAAGTACATAGCTGAGTTAAAAATTAGTGAGCCCAGATCTTCTCCTTCTTATATTAAAATCAACCAAACAATTTTCAAGCTTTTTAAATCACCTTCTCCAAAGCCTTCTCCAAAATTACAATTTCTCTTTAATCATCTCCCTTCTTTCCATTCTCTTTCCAATTAAAAAACGAGCACAATTCTTTGTTATTAAACAAAACATCGAAAAGCTTTCATCGCATTCCTCCTCGTGGACACGACCATTAGCCACAAGCTACACGGTAAATCTCTTAACTCTTTAATTTGACAATCAATCACACATCACGCTTCTATCGCATCCCTCCTCGTAGACACGACTAGTATAAGCCACTTCGCTATTACAAAAGAACCGCTAAAGCTACCACATCGACCATCTCTCTTTCACTTATTCTTTTGCATGTTTTCAAGTGATCAATTTTAGTGTCATTGTCGGGGAGGGGTAACGGTTTTTATTGTTCTTACTAAAGAGTTTTCTTTATTTTTGTGCAGGAGTCAAGAGACTAATTTCTCCAATGGACCTACACTTTGCTTGAAAAAGAAGAGCACTTTTGCCCTCAGAAAAGCGCGTATGCGTGAACTTTTTTTAGAGTACTCACAAAAAATTTTCTGCAGGGTTGCGAAAAATTGCAAAAAAATTGCTTTTTACAAATATTAGTTTCTTATATGCCTCACCCATATAATGTAAATAACTCAACAGAAATTCGTTTATTGTTAAATTAAAATTGAATTAGACTTTTGTATTAGAGCACGTGTCTATTTCAATTCATTTTAATTTCTATTGAAGAGTGCTGGAGAAAGATGATGTGCATTTCATATATAATAGGACTAACATTTTGGAGTGATTTATCGCTTTGAGTGTTATCTTATTGTGAATACATTGTATAATTACACAATTGACATTAAGGGTATATCCCAATAAGAAAGATAAATTGGGGAAGCCATTACCCTTTTTAGCCCAAAAAACATCTCCTAGTACACTCACAATCCCAAGCCTAATTAAAATTTAAAAGACGTTGGCCCTATGGACATCTCGGACTCACTAGAGGGTGAAAATTGTAAGAATCATACTCTTGCGAAATTGGTGTCTAAAGAAAGAGGATTAAGAGGTTAAGCCTCAAAAACTTCATGATTTGGCATAATTAAGGCCCGAGGCTCACGCCCAGATACCTCTCACCGAGTTTTGTCTCTACCGGCCAATTAGCTTGTAGGTTGATTCCTGCAACAATCTCCCTCGGGGAGTCGACCAGTTAGGAGTAGTCTAGGTCCAGGTACCTTTGACTAGGCTTGGTGCTTGTTTCTCCTTCTTTTGTTTATTTTTTAACCTTTTTGATTGTTTTGTTGTTTATACGTTATTTGTGGTGTGCTGCATGCAAGAGTAGTTGAGAGATCCAGTTACTTCAGATTGACCCGAAACACTTCTCTTCCATTGCATCTAGAACCAGTGGTGGCATCGCTGTAGGATAGGTTTTACCCAATTAGAACTTCACTCCCATCTTGCATAAAACTTCCTGAAGTGAACGGTAATAATTTTGAGTTGAAACCGCAATTCATCAATACTCTCCTGAAATTTCACAGTTTAGAATCAGAGACGCATATTCTTTGTTAGTGAATGAAGAAGTATGTCTCATGATGCGTATTCCACAACTAGGAGACGGTTAAGTTACGTTTCATTCCCTTTTCCAAGGATCAAACTAAAAAATGATTGTATAGCTTGGTTGTAGGCTCAATCACAATGTGGGATAACCTCGTCAAGGCTTTCTTGAAGAAATTTTACTCAATCATAAGACTGCCCTCATCAGAAAGAACATCATGTAGTTTAGGTAAGAGTAGAGAGAACCATTCTGGAGATACTTTGAGCGACTCAAGAATCTCCTAACCCAGTGCCCTCATCACGGTGTAGAGAAATGGTTCAGTGCCAAATTCTCTATGATAGTTTAGATAATCAAACGAAAACCTTGTTAGAAACTATGTGTCAAGGGAGATTCTTGCAAAAGGATGAAAACCAAGATTGGGATTTATTTGAAGATTTAGCTGAGAAAACCCTCCAATGGGAGCCAACCTCTGAGAAGCCAAGGAAGTCACATTCTATAGCTTCTAAAGGAGGATTCCTATCCTTAGAATCATCCATAACTGTTAAGCTAAGATTATCACTCTGATGAGAAGAATAGAAGCTCTAAAAACTAAAGAGCCATCCAAAGTCAACCAAATCAACCCACCATCGATCCACAATTCGGGTTGTTCATATTGTAAGGCACTAAACCATGTTTTTGAAGAGTGTTCAGTTTTTCAAATTCATCAAGTACCGCTGGAACACATGAATGTGGCCTACTCAAGGCCGTAAAATAATCTCTACTCGCAGACTTACAATCCTGGTTGGAGAAATCACCTGATTTCTCTTGGGGCCTGAACAATTCTCCCAGGCCCAATTCCCTAACAATTTTCACCATCCCAATCATCAAGCAAACTTTCCAGTCAAACTTCATCTTCTTCTTTCCAAAATTCACCAACAGAGAAGAAACTTAGTGATTGGGAAAAGAGTATGAAGGCATTCCTGAAGTCTCAAACTGCCTTCATGCCAAATCAAGGACAAATGTTGAACAACTATACACAAGCCAAAATTGAAAGTTTAGATAAGTCAATTAGCAAGTTCTCTAAGTGAAAGACCCAAGGGTATACTTTACCTAGTCAACGCTAGTCAACACTAAAAATTCAGTCAAGCTAATGAAGTTCAAGATTCTCAGATCAACCAGTGTAATGTCGTTCATACACTTATGTTAGAAAAGAAGGTGGACAATCAGGTCTCTAAGCCAAAAAGTCCAATCCAAATTGATCCTACTCCTGCCTACACATCTGCTAGCTCATCTCAATCTGCTCCATAAATATCTGACAAGAACACAGCTACTGATCAAGTTCATAAGTCTGTAGCACCATTTCCAAATAGACTTAGGAACAACAATAAGAACATGCACATGGAAAAGAAACTCAAGATGTTCAATCAGGTCAAATTGAATGTGCCTCTTCTTGACGCAATCCAACAAGTCCCAGCATATGCTAAATTCTTTAAGGATATGTGTGCTAAGAAGAGAAAAATTAATGTGCCAAAGAAAGTGTTCTTAGCAACCAACATAAGCAAAATTCTGTCTAGTCCTATTTCAGTCAAATACAAAGATCCTGGATGTCCTACAATTTTTGCACCATAGGACAAACAGAAATTAGCCGTGCACTTCTGGGAGCAAGTATCAACTTGCTACCACTCTCAGTATACCAACAACTTGGGTTGAGCGAGCTGCATCCAACTCGAGTAGCCATTCAGTTAGCCGATCGATCTGTGAAAGTCTCCAAAAGGGAAATTATATATATCCTTATTCGGGTCAGGAATTTCATCTACCATGTTGACTTCATCGTGCTTGAGACCCAACCTGTGTCAAACATAAGATCTCAAGCTCATGTTATCTTAAGGCGTCTGTTTCATACCGCAGCCAATGTTATAATCAATTGTAGGAATGGGTCCATGAGATTGACCTTTGGAGACATGACCAAGGACGTCAATATTTCAACCAAGGAAAACAACCCAGGGATATGGATGACCAGACTTTTGAGGTCAACTCCATTGAAAATTTGACAAATGAGCATGAGGAGAGCATGGAGATAGGCACAGAGAGTAAATTTGATTTGGAATATGAGGATTTCAATCTAGTCCAGATCATTGATTCAGCAATGGATTGGGCGTCAAGCCCAAGTATACCTAGTCCCAAGATCAAAATTTTAATTCTCCCTTCCAATGAACCCACTCCTTCCTTAGAATTAGAAGGTTTGCCCGAACACCTCAATTATGCCTACCTTGGCGGAAGAGAAACCCTGCCAGTCATCATAGCATCCCATATGACTGAAAAACAAGAGAAAAGCCTGATGTCAATTTTAAGGAAACATAGAGAAGCCATTGGAAGGACAATGAATGACATTAAGGGGATAAGTCTAGCGATAATACAACACAAAATTCATTTGAATGATGAAGCAACTCCTAGGACGGACCCACAACGTAGGCTTAACCCATTCATGTAAGATGCTGTGAAAATAAAAAATTTGAAACTGTTAGACAATAGAATTATTTTTTCCCATTTTTGATAGCCAATCGGTTAGTCTCATCCACACTGTCCCTAAGAAAGCTGACTTCACGGTAGTAGGAAATAAACACAAGGAGTTGGTACAAACAAGATTACCTACCAAGATTCGTGTTTGTCTTGACTATTGAAAATTGAATGCTGCTATCGCTAAAGACCACTTCCCGCTACCCTGCTACCCTTCATCGATCAAATGCTAGAACACTTGGCTGGACACGAGTACTAATATTTTCTGGATGGGTACTCAGGATTTAATTAAATCCTCATTGCTTTAGAGGACTAGGAGAAGACCACATTCACTTGCCTATTCAGAACCTTTACTTACTGATTCATGCCCTTTGGATTGTGCAACGCTCCGCGATATTCCAATGGTGCACGCTCAGTCTTTTCTCGGATAAGGTAAAATATTTTCTAGAAATTTTCGTGGATGATTTCTTCATCTACGGAGATTCATTTGACTAGTATCTTCATCACTTAGAGTTAGTTCCTTAAAGATGCAAGGAAAAAAACTTAACTCTGAATTGGGAAATATGTCACTTCATGGTGAGACGAGGAATTGTCTTAGGCCATGAGATCTCGAGGAGAGGGATCGAAGTTGACGAGGCTAAGATAGAAGCAATCGCTAAGCTTCCACCACCCAAATGCATTAAGGTATATCCGATCTTTTTTGAGGCATGTTGGGTTCTACCAACAGTTTAATAAGGACTTTAGCAAAATTGTTAGACCTTAACCAACTTACTCGCTAAGGACGTGCCTTTTGATTTTGACACTTGATGTTTTAAATCATGGGAGAAACTTAAGCAAGAACTGATATCTGCAGCTATCATTTCTGGACCAAACCGTTTGAGATCATGTGTAATGACTCGACCTTGCCATTGGCGTTATCCTAGGAGAGCTTATTGATAATCGGCAGCATGTGATCTACCATTCAAATAGGATATTGAATAACGCTGACCAATACTACACTACAACTGAGAAGGAATTCTTTGGCCATAGTATTTGTGTTAGAGAAGTTCTGTCCATACCTGCAAGGATCGAAAATCACAGTATTCACAAACCACTCCGCGTTAAGGCACCTCATGATGAAGAAGGATGTAAAAGTATGACTTATTCGTTGGATCCTTATGTTACAAGAATTTTACTTGGAGATTAGAGACAAAAAAGGTGTGGAAAACATGTGGCCGATCACTTATCTAGAATTCCCAATGCACCTACTGAGGAAGAACCGATCAATGAGGATTTCCTGGATGAACACATTCTAGCAATCTTTAAGAAACCCTGGTATGTGACATCATCAATTATTTTGCCACGGGATAAGTACCTTCTGAATGGACGAAGTAGAATAGATATCATTTCTTCGCCCAGGTACGATTCTTTTGGGAAGAGCCATACTTTTTCGAGTACTATCCTGACCAAATCATCAGACGGTGTGCACCAAAGGAAGAGCATAGAAGTGTGTTAACTTTCTACCATAAAGTTACTTGTGGTGGATACTTTGGTCCCCACAAAACCGCCGAGAAGGTCTTACAAAGTAGGTTTGCTAGCCCACTTTGTTCAAGGATTTCTTTAAATTTTGCAAGTCATGCACGAACTGCCAAATGATCGGGAAAATTACACGGAGAGACATGATGTCCCTAAACCCTATTCAGGAGGTTGAAATTTTGCATGTTGGGGCATTGATTTTATGAGACTGTTTCCAATTCATTCGACAACCAGTACATCTTGATTGCGGTGAACTATATCTCAAAATGGGTAGAAACAATATTGACCAAAAGATGAATGACAACATGGTGGTTGTCAAACTTCTGAAAGAAAGTATTTTCTCTCATTTCGGTACCCGCGTTCATTTATCAGTGATAATGGGACTCATTTCTGCAACAAAGCTTTCGAAGCCCCGATGCGTAAATACTCTATCACTCATAAATTATTCACAACATATTATCCCCAAACCAATGGGCAAGTGGAAGTAACTAACAGACAAATTAAGCTCATCTTGGAGAAAACCGTTGGAAAGAATAGAAAAGAGTGGTCCACCAAGCTAATAGATGCACTATGGGCTTATCGGACTGCTTTCAAAACTGTTCTCGGTATGTCTCCATACCGGGTGGTATTTGGAAGGCCTGCCACTTGCCAGTAGAATTAGAACACCGTGCTTTGTGGGCAATCAAACAATTAAATTTAATTTAAACAAAGCCAGCGAACTAAGAAAACTACAAATTTCAAAGTTGGAAGAGATACGAAATGAAACTTATGAAAACACAAAAATAACAAAGAGTAGGACCAAGTTCTTTCATGACCAATGCTTTCAAGTGATCAAATTTTGACACCATTGTCGGGGATGAGATACGAGATGAGCAATAATTTTGGCAGCAACCACCCCCTACTGAGACCAATGCATTCATGTCCTCCATTTGGAGGGGCATGAAAAAGATTTTTAGGGGCAGATCAAGCTTAGGAGACAATTGAAGGATCAGAACACTAAGCTGGAGCGCATTGAGGATACCCTTACGCATTCACGCTCGGCTGGCCCTAGCACTTTGTCTGATCTGAGTAGACGGAGACAGCGAAATCGTTCTTATGCCTATTTATTGCATTTACATTGACATGTCATACATTAAGTACAATGCATTAGATAGGTGTGGGGGAGGGAATATAAATATTAACCAAGGATTTCTTTATTTTTTCCCCTTAAAAAAAGGATTTCTTTGTTTTTCCTTAGCATTTCTTTGTTCTTTTTTCATTTTTTTCTTTTTCCTTAAAAAAAGAAAAAATTCTTAAGTAGTAAAGAATTTTTGATAGACTTTTATAAAAATACAAAATAGTTATAAGGTTAAGGAAACCCAAGTTAGAAATTCTTTACTTTAGCCTAAATAAAAGAATATTGGTTGGATTGAAAGTTTAGGAGGAATTAGGAAAATGACTGATTTCTTTATTTTTTTTACCTTAGTAAATATGTATTGGCTATACACACACTCTTGAAATTTATAGACAAAGGCTCTAAGTGCCCACAAAAGAAAAGAAAGAAAAAAAAGGAAAAAGAAAAAAATGTGTATATATATAGTTATAAACCCGATTATGTTGATCATGCCTAAAGGAAATAATCCTTAGTGTTGTGGCCTAGTTGACTTGAGTATTTAACCTAAGGGTGTTTTCTTACTTGGTGCTCTAAGACTGTCTGGTTTGGGAGTTATCAGTTAAAAACTCGTTATACAAGTAAATTAGAAAGCCTAAGGAAAATAAGAGCAACAATGATACATAAATAAACACTAATAAATTTTGTGGCATTAAAGTTTGAATTGAAAAACTCCAAGTAAATCGACACTTTACGCAATGTATTTATTTAAGGCAAAATAAAAGAATAAGTTTGAAGTACAAAATTCCCCTGAAACTTAAATAAAAATAATATTCTTGCATGAAGACCAAATTATAGGAAGGACTAATAAGGGTTATATCTAATGCTTATAATTATTTAGTTATTTTTACTAAAGAAATTAAAAAATCTTTTCCTGCTTTAAGAAAAACTTTCAAAAAACAACTAACAGTTTCATTCTTTTCTTAGATTTTATGGGTGCAATCTGTTGAAAATCCTCAGGAGACAAAAATCTTCCTCTAGGGAAAATCTAGAGAGTTAAAGGCTTGTTGTACACGCTCAGTGTAATCGCGTCACCGGCGAAAGTGGTGTAATAAACTTTCTTAGTTTAGCTTTCTAGTCTTTTTTTTGTTTTGCTCAGGGACAAGCAAAAGATAACTGTGGGGTGTGATTAGTGTTTATATTTACATATTTCTCATCATATTTTTATATTATTTTAATAAAATTCTGTTTAGTCATGGGTTATTCTCCTTGTTTCTAGGACCATGGCTTGAAGTAAAGAAGAGGCCCTAAACTCCAACATATTTGAGGATTTTTAGAACCAAGAAGAAGCCCACACTTGAAGCCCAGATCTGCCAATGCTGAAAGCAAAAGTCAATGCATTTATTGCACCTATAGGTTCATATCCCTGGCACCAATCTGCATGTATCGCGTTTCCGCGACTATCCTGGCACCAGAGAGCCAGTGCCAGAGGTCATCACTCCCTGCTGCTTCCCTCATACTCCTGTGCCAATAAATTCTTCTCAAGTTTTCAGAGAGTGATAGACAGAAAATAGGAGAGTTCATGCTAGTTGTTGTTTTATTTTTCTTTATTTTCTTGTATTCTCTATTTGTTCTTTGTTTTAGGTTAGCCATTAGAGAGAGAGTGTGAATCTAGTATCTTGAAGGTGATAATCAAATACAAGTGAAGTTCATCCTTTACCATATTGTTCGTTGTGATTTTACCTTGTTTTTACTTGCACTAACTTAGTATGTTTTCTCTCCCTTCATCTTCTCTTTTATTTTCATTTACCATGTCTAACTAACTTCTTTATAGTGAGGCTAACTAACTACTAACCACTAATCTCTAGTAACTTGCTTGAACATCCCAAATGAATCAATAAGTGTCAAACAAGCCTTGTGCAAACAAGAGCAATGATATCTTATGATGAGGGTTTTTAACACTAACTTACTAACAAGTAGACTCGCTTTCTTATTTCATGTTTCACTTATAAGTTTTTGATGATTTATAAAAGTTGTTAACTCTTCTTGTTTTTGTAAGTAAGTAAAACTCCCATACATCCTTGCTGATACCAATAGTGCACTTGTTTCTTCCTCCATACTCACCTTCAAATGGATCTTGATGGAGGAATGTTCAAGTTTTGCCGTTTGAAGCAAGGTGATAGGAGGAACTTTTATTCGTCTACCACGTGAAAAATTCTTGTACACAGGTTTGTGATTGCTTATGATCCATTGTGAGGTTATGTCTTTCAAGAAGCTATAAGTTAGTGGGAACAATTAGTAGAAGGTTAGCCATGCATCTTTTTCATCTCTAAAATACAAAAACACTTTTCCAACAATCAAAATATTTTAAAACATTTTAATAATCTATCTTGTTTCTCTTTCAGTTCATTCTTTGAACGAAGAAAACTTTGAAATGACTAGAAGAATCGCACATCATGCTTCTCGCCTCTCCTCCTCATGGACAAGACCCGTATAAGCCACTCCGCTATTACGGAATAATTGCTAAAGCTACCACATCAACCATCTCTTTTTCACTTATTCTTGTGCATGCTTTCAAATAATCAAATTTGGCGCCGTTGTCGGGGAGAGGTATCGATTTTTCTTGTCTTACTAAAGAGTTTTCTTTGTTTGTGCGAGAGGAGTCAAGGCACTAATTTCTACAATGGATCTACACTTTGCTTGGAAAAGAAGAGCATTTTTGCCCTTAGAAAAGTCGTGCATGCGTGACTTTTCTCATTGAAGTACTCACAAAAAATTTCTGTAGGGTTTCGAAAAGTTGCGCAAAAATTATTTTATGCAAATATTAGTTTTGTATTCCTCACCCATGCAATGTTAATAACTCAACAACAATTCATTTGTTGCTAAATTGAAAATTGAATTAGACTTTTACATTTAGAGCACGTGTCTATATCAATTCATTTCAATTTCTGTTGAAGAGTGCTGGAGAAAGATACATGTGCATTTCATATAGAATAGGACTAACATTTTGGAGCAATTTATCACTTGAGTATTATCTTATTGTGAATATATTGTATACTTGCACAATTGATATTAAGGGCAAATCTCAATAAGAAACATAAGGTGGGGAAGTCATTACCCTTCCTTAACCCAAAACCATCTCCAAGTCACTCACAATTCCAAGTCTAATTAAAATTTGATAGACATTGGCCCTAGGAACATCTCATACTCACTAAGAGATTAATCGAGGGTGAAAATTGTAAGAATCATATACTGTGAGAAATTGGTGTCTAAGGAAAGAGGCTTAAGAGGTTAAGCCTCGAAAACTCCGTGGTTTGGCGTAATTAAGGCCCGAGGCTCATGCCCGTATACCTTCCACTGAGTTTTGCCTCTACCTGGCCAATTAGCTTGTAGGCTGATTCCTGCAACAATCTCCCCTGAAGAATCGACCAGTTAGGAGTCATCTAAGTCCTAGGTACCTTGGACTAGGCTTGTTGGTTGTTTCTCCTTCTTTTGTTTTTTTTAATCTTTTCGATTGTGTTTTTGTTTATATGTTGTTTGCGATGTGCTGCATTCAAGTTTGGTTGAGAGATCCAGTTACTTCCAGATTGACCCGAAACACTTCTCTTCCACTGCATCTAGAACCAGTGATAACATCACTATAGGATAGGTTTTATCCAATCAGAACTTCACTCCTATCTTATATAAAACTTTCTGAAGCGAACAGTAATAATTTGTGTTGAAACCGCAATTCATCAACAGTCTCCCGAAATTTTGCAATTTAAAATCAGAGGACGCACACTTCTTTGTTAGGGAATTTGAAGAAGTATGCCTCATGATGCGCATTCCACACTTAGGAGATGATGTTGTTGGGTTACGTTTGATTTCCTTTTCCCTAAAGGATCTAGCTAAAAATGGTTGTATAGCTTGGCTGTAAACTCAATCACAACGTGGGATGACTTCACCAAGGCTTTCTTGAAGAAATTTTACCCAATCCACAAGACTGTCCTCCTCAGAAAGAACATCATGCAGTTTAGCCAAGAGCAGAGCGAACCATTCTGGAGATACTTTGAGCGATTCAAAAATCTTCTAAACCAGTGCCCTCATCACGGTGTAGAAAATGGCGTCAGTGCCAGATTCTCTATGATAATT